>VXAL01017088.1:172151-247728 GCA_013399475.1 Chauna torquata
GGTGAGGGGGCGCGGGCGGCCGGGGCCCTCCGGGGGCTGCAGGGCGGGCGGCAGGGGCCTGGCGCGGGGAGCGGGAGGCCGAGGAAAGGGGCCGCGACGGGCTCCGGGGCTGGGTCGGATGATGGCTTGCCGGGTCCTTCTGGAGTGCTTTGCTGCTCGTGTTTCGGAAAGTTTGTCTTTCCTTTGGAGTGCACGGGGCTGGGAAAATTCCTCATATGCCCTCTTCCCCGTGCATGTTTCGCTACCTCATTTATCGGTGTATGCGCAGTAAGGAAAAAAAAAAACCTGTATTTTAAAATCAGCGCAGAATTGCAGCCAAATTCTACCTAGACAGATTTGTTAGTGAGTAGCCTGCAGGTGTCTTCGCCAGCTTCCAGCAGGACTGGATCCGGCTGGGTGCAGCCCTACGGGAAGCTCTGCCCTGCAGCGGCCGCCTCTGACATGTGGAAGGAGCGAGGGGTGCTTTGCTGCGTGTTACAGACCTGCTCTGGAAACCCAGCCTAGGTGGTGCTCTTTGATCTTACAAAAATTGTCGTGGCATCTTTAATGACCACGTATTCCTGTTTCAGAAGACAGTACTTTCAGTGTTAGACTGACCCTTTCCATTATGCTTGACAGTGGGTTAGGGTTGACCCAGAGGGAAGATTGCAACCTCCTGATTTATATAATACTTACTAAATGCCTGGGTTTTCTTCTTGGGCCATCGTTCAAGGGGCGAATGATCCTGACTGAGATCTGAAGAGGTGACATGCTGTTTTATGTGTTATAGCTGTGCTACTGTCAGGCAGCTGACAACTTCAGAAGAAATTATCATACTGAATCCTGTCATAAATTCTCTGTAAATCAAAAGCTTAATAAAATACACATTCAGCTTTTTTGCAAAATCCTGAAACTTTTGATACAAAATAATTTTTGAATGATACTGTTCAGACAGATGTCAGCTTCAAGCACCATGTTTTTAAGCTTTTTCTCATGTGCTATGTATCAATTTGATGGATATACCTATAATAATATTAAATTTGATTTATATCTTAAGAAAATGTAGCACTTAATTACGTAGGGCTAAGATCCTAAATCCTGCAGACAATATTCACACAATTACTTTACGTGAGTCTTTCTGTTGACTTCACGGGGATTTCTTGCAAACAAAGCCACGCACACTTGACTGCTTATGAGCTGGGACCTGGCTATAATAGTAAAGATGCTTTAGTCAGTCCATGCAAACTAGGGAAAGGCTAATCAGATCTAAATACTCTGCTTTGACTTATAAACAATCTCCATGGGAAGGTAAAGCACTAACCACTGCTATTTCATTATAATCTAGCCATTATTACCAAGCTCCGTTTATAGAGTGTAGTCATTGCTAGGCTGTGTTTTCTTTATGAGTAAGGAGTATTGGGAGTGGAGTGTTTTATATCCCTAAATTATTGTTTTATACTGGTGCTGGTACTGGGGTCAGTGTGGGTTTGTGAATATGTTTCAGAACTACTGTATCTTTTTTTTTTTTTTTTAGAGAAAAACTTTATGTTTGCAATTAGTAGCAGTCCATTATGGTTTGTGACTGTACCTCACAGGGACAAAACTAAGCAGCCCACATATGTATTATAGGTCATATAATATATGCTTTCATGTAAATACCTACTCTGAGTTGTAAAAGTGAAATTTCTCAGTTTTGCCATGCTACTCTTCTGCGAACTTAGTGGAAACTCTGATGTCTAGATCTGATTTAGAACCAGAAAGTGCAAATAAGTCAGCCCCTAAAGAACAAGATAATGAAAAGGCCTATTGTCCAACTGGCAACTGAAGAAAATTGTAACATGGAGATTGATGCTGCCATAAAGTAAGAATTCTCACTGCTAAGGCTTGCTGTCTGACCACTGGAAAGTATGCAGAGTAAACCATACTATGGGTGCACTGTTCTGCAACATCACTCAACTTTTATATGGCAAGTCTCTGAAATTTTTTAAATGATTGTCAGCTTCAGCTCTGAGCAGGGGTTGGACCTGATGACCTCCAAAGGTCCCTTCTTGCCTAAATTATTCTATGATTCTGTGATTTAGTACTTACTAGTTGTACTACAGTGATATCAGGAAGTCTATATGTGACTTAGATGAAAGAGTTAAAAATAACTAATAGGTCTCTGAGCGTTCCTTATTTCGTTAGTTGTAGAAAATTAAATTGTACATGTAGTACATACTCTAAGCCCTTTAGATAATGAAATCCATTGTGTAGAAGTCCTAATGTGATATTTACACCTCACAATAAAATGTAATGCAGACTTAGAATGCTGATCTTTGCTTTTTCTGATATGTTGTATGTTTTGGTGTGCATACGCGTCAAGACCCGTGTTTCTGACCTCCATGCTTGAATAGGCAAACTGTTCTCCCCCATCCACAATGTTTCTCTGACTGCTTCCAGAATGTGGTTGCCCTTACGTATTCTGTAGCACCTTCAGCCACACTCTGCATACAGGAACTCATGCAGAGTGCAGGGTTTGTGGCAATATTTGGCTGACCACATAAAGTCATTCACCTCCCTTCTAGGAGGTGCTGCGCTGTAATGTGTTTTGGGTCTTTCCTTTACTGTTTCAAGATGTAAGTTATTTTAGTCCTCTGCCACATTTGATTTTATTAATCCAGGACACAACTCAGCTGTGGGCATTTGTAGCAGCTGTCAGAATAATTAGGTACACAACTTTTGGTCCTGAACCCACTGCAGAGTTGGGTTACTTTTGCTGTCTGGACACTCATTATCTTAGATCGGTAAAGGACTGTTTAAAGTTGCCAAGTCAGCAGTTAGTTTTGGTGCTGTGGTGGTTTGCTGTGCTGTTATGAAAGCTCTTTGCATTTGGGTTGTCTGTCTTAGAATACACCTGAATTACTAATTAACTTTTAGATAATGGGTTTCCCAAATTCTTCTGATACTACTGACAGCACAAATGGCCAAAATTAGTCTCTTAGAAGGAGCTAATGAATGTGTTGACAAGGGAGTACTGCTCTGCTGCTCTCCAGGACTTGGTGCCGTCCTGGGTAGGTTCACGCACCCTTCCGCACATAGCGCCTGCCGTCAGGACTGGGGAACAGACGAGTAACCTACAAACATAGAGCACCTGCAGCCTTGTTCCCTCTCAAGGGCTTAACAGTGTCAGTGATTTCTGGTGGATGACCATCATTTTAGGGGAGTTCCAGATGAGCTGTTCTCCTGAGCCTAGTGAAGACCTGTTTGTGCAACAACAAGTTATAGAAAATCTGGTTCCTCTTTTGATGCAACAGGGTGACAGTAAAATGCTCCTTTGTAAGGATGGAGGCAAGATGGTGCTTCTTGCTAACGTGTTAAATGTCTTCCTGATTGTGGCCAACTGCCCCCACACAACACCTGCATAGCTAGGGACAGGTATTTTCCAATGCTGGGCTCTGAGGAACTCTATAGCTATTTTTCAGAACTGAAAAATGCCTGTGTCAGCAATCTGGTCCAGAAAGATGGAGGAAATTATTAGTACTCTATGTCCTGACACCCATGCCACACACAGTGATTTTAATGAGTAATGGACTAGTAATGCGTGTGCTGGCTTGTGGTAGTGAAATACCTTGGACTGTGTTCTAACTGATAGTTAACGGGGCTGTAAAGTGCCTGCTGTCCTATTTTTTTTTTTTTTTAATTTCTGAGGTGGTGGAAATGAGAATGAGATGTTTTGTGGCTTGTCTATAATAAAGGCTGATTGGTTTTCCAACTAACTCAGCATGCTTGCTAACTTGGGGACATGGACTCAGGTTTTATTGACTTACATTGATCGCTTGCAGTTTCTTTAACTTCAGTAAAAGCTTTTGATTTAGTCACAGTTTACTGTTGTCTTAAAAATGGGTGGATAACAAGGAGTGCCAAAAGAACTTCAGAATGTTTTTGCTTTTATGCATTTACGATCTTTGTAACAAGAATACTGAAGTTAGATCTGCAGGCAGCTTAATGAAAGTAAATGTCTTTTAACTATCAAGCAAGGAAAGCTGAAGGCAGCTTCTATAGCAGTAATAACTGCTGCCTGTGGTGCTTTTTTTGTCTTCCTTTTCCTTCCTGTCTATGATGAGAAACTGTAAAGGGTTTGAGAGAGGGGATATTATCTGCAGTTACTAAAGGTGTTGAGGTCCCACATAACTGCTGAGTATTACCCCTTCTGTGCATTGAGCCAGTTCTGGTAGCAGCTGGAGAAGGTGTAGGGGAAGAGGTTCGTGGGGTTAATGTGTCTGGTTTAGCCTTGGAAAGGAACGTGTATGGCAAGATGAGGAAGGAGACTCCCCAGAGGAGCAGGAGGCTTGAGCTGAAACATTTTACTACCCTGGTTTCCCAATTTCTTTTTCATCACAATCTGTCTAGCAAAGACCTGAATGAAAAAGCGGTGGCCTTCAAGGACAGTGGAAGGTTTTCCTAATTCTAAGTTGAAAGAAATTTCCCTAAAGTGGGGTAAGAGATGGAAGAACTCTGACTTCAGCATGAGCCACAAAGCATCTCTTCTCCTTGACATTAAGAGTTATTGCAGGAAAGAGGACAAATGTTAATAACTTGCACTGTGCAGTGGAGAAGGTCATTGATTTATCACCACTGGCACGGAATATTCAGTAGCGTCTCTGTTCAAAACACGGCCATTAGTCCCTTATGAGAAGACTTCCATGGAAAGGTATTTTAAAGGGTGGAAACAGGCTTGTGCTATTTGAGTGTTGTCCAGTAAAGGAAATACGTATCTTAAAGATAAAGTCACAATTTCATTTTTCAACATTCTTACACTGTAATTCATGAAAATTGAAAAGGCATTAGAGAGCATCAAAAAAATAATTTGGTTACATGGGTGTGTGACTAAGTAAGCACAGGTAAAATTGATAGGAAAATGCCATGGAAAAGTTGAGGTCTTGACTAGCAGCCAGTTAGGGAGCAGGGGAAACCTGAAAAGAACAAGAGAACCTGTCTGTTTACTTACCATTTTCTAGGAAAATTCTCCTTTATACCAAATTTCTTCAAGATAGCTGCAAGCTTCAAGATATTGCAAGCAGCCCTTATCAGGTTGTACCTCTGTGCGTAGCAGCTGCCTGTTTGCTGTTAGGAGTGTGCTTACATGGCCAGCAGAGCATTGTGCTGCTCTGACTGCTCGCAGGTTGCTGTGAAAACCTGGCACAGGACCCTCTTCTTCCTCTCTCTGTGGGTAGAAGAAAGAAGCAATGGAAGCCAGTGGGTCTGGTGCTCGGCCTGGGTGAGCCGTATGTCTTGCCACACCTCCTCTTGGTGTCTTTTGCTTTTCAAGTGTTTGGGATGTTTGTCATACAACAGCTTGGTTTTCGGTCTGCTCAGGTGAGTTTTTTCCTGACGGTACATCATGAATACTCCCATTGCAGCAGCTGGAGTTGAAGTGCTTGAAACGTATTTTCCAGGTAGCCACTAAAAGTAGATGTTTGTAACTTTGGGTCCATGCTCTTAGCTTGGTAGAAGGAGGATTAGCCAGCAAAGTGGCGCTGCTAAGAGCTGTGCCAGCAGCCTGGCTTAGCCTGCTGGGAAAATGAGGTGTTAAATACCAAGTGTGGTACAATAAACACCATCCAGCTTCTGCAGTGAAGACAGTGGACATTGCAGAAGACCCAGAAAATAAACAGAGAACCACAGGAGGGCTGTATGCGTAGAAGCTGTGCAACCACAATGCAAACTGGTCTGTAAAATCGCAAGCAGCAGTGGGCACAAACATGTACGTGGAACTAGAGCAAAGCACCCGAGTCCAGACTGCCGTTGCCCTAGGAAAGCAGTACAGAAGTTTTCAGTTTGGATTAAAGATGGCAAGAGAAGAACACAGGCTTGGATCAGTGGTGCCTTCTATCACATACACAGGTTTTGGATTCGGGAGCTTGTTTTTTTTTTTTCTGATTGCAAATTGATGCAATTTCCCTTTAGTTTTTATTTTGGATTATTCTTGTATATCAAAACTTAGAAGATGAGGCAAGTAAATCTCTCCTCTGTTAAGCATTGCTTTCTTTTGAAACAGTAGTTTAAAATTGCTTGTGAGGGTAGGAATACTTTGATAATAGGGCATTTATTGTTTTTTTTCCTTATGAGATTTGGATCTTTTTTGGTGGAACTGTAAGTAGGCTTATTTTCAGATTATCAGACTAGTAAGGGTATTGAGATCTAAGGATCTAAGTTTTCTGAAGTAAAATGAAATACTATTAAGCAGTAGAAGTTACACTAAGCTTGAATAAAAAGGTTCCCAGAAAACTAGGTACTGTTACTCAGTTCTTCTGTTTCTTTAGTATCCCTTACTTTTCACAAGTGACTGGTGAAATCATGAAAAATTGAAAATTTTCTGCTTTTTTAATATATTTCAGAATCCAGTGAGAGCTAATGAATGATTACTTAGGCAATTTTGGTCAGCTAATCCTAAGATATTTGAATGCTGTATAAACATTTTCCTGACAGAATTCAAGTATTTAGAATCACAGCAAACACTTTATTTTTCTGATGTCTGAAGTTGCTTGTGGACAGTTGTGATCCTAGTGAATTTGAAATTGTTACCAAATATAAAAAATTGCTGCAAAGGTATAAACCACGTTAAGTGGCAGATGAAGAGAGTTTAGTTGGGGTACTTTGCAGAGCTGGTAGGATGGTCCTTACTCACTTCTTTTTCACGGTTTCCTTTACTTACAGGATAGTTCAGCGATGCTCTGCCACAGCATTGTTGGTTCTCTGCTAATGTGTCATGAGGAACAAGTGAGATGGCTTTACTCAGAGATTAGCCTGGTCTCCACAGCTGTTTCAGAGGGATAGGAAGGAGGGATGAGTTAGGCCACTGGCAGCTAAGTAACAGCCAGATAGCCCTTTTGAATGAATTGTTCATGCCTGGTTCCTTTGACAGCCTTGCAAGTAGTTATGAAAAATACTTGCCAACGTTCCTTAGCTCTCTGGGCATGGCTTATGTGTTTCTAAAACGTTGGTGCTAGAACTGGCACGTGTCCTTGAGGTTCATTTGCCTTGTGTTCTTAAGCAACAGGCCAGAAGAAAGGAGGCCCCCTTGGAGAGCCCTGTGTTTGTTGCTGATGTCCTCAGAAGTGAGGAAACAACCTGGGAGAAGCTTTCAGCACGAATCTCCAGCAGTAACAACTGTTGCCTCCAGCAGAATTTTGTCCCATTTTCAGCGGTGCATGCTGTTTACAGTGTCCATCTGTTTCTGACTAGAGCACTGGAACTACTCTACCAATAACACCATCCAGCTGTCCACGCTGCTAGTGCTCCAAAAGTTTACTGTTTTGTGGCAACTGTTATAAGTGGCAACTGTTTACATAAACCTCTTCCCTATTTTGAATGTTCTTAAATCAACGTATTGCCTGTTGTTGAGTGATACTGAACAATTAAGCATGGTTGGGCATTTTGAGGGCAAAGGCTCTGTTCATTTTGCCCTATGGTATATACACCAGAACATTGTGTTCGTATTTGGGGATGCTGAGTAGGATACACAAAAGGAAAAATAGATTGATACACAGAAAAATAGCACAGAGTGTAATGGTTGTGTGGGACAGATTTAAGAATAATGGATAAAAATCTCTTTATTAGAAAATATTTACACAGAATTTCGTATTCTGCCAGTGAGTACCTCATTGTGGTGAAAAAAATTCTCTTGCTGAAACGGGGCATTTAGTTGTCTTCTGTTACAGATCTGTGGCTCTGTGTAATTCTGCTTATCTGATTTAGGACCTTATTAAAATAATTTTCAACATCTTAGTTACTTAGCCAAGAAATGACATGAAAATTTGCACTGCTTGTAAAGTTGCCACTCAGTTTCACATAGAACAGTCCTGTTTTTGTTGTGAAAGTAGGTAGCTTTGTCCATCTCTTGCATCTGTTTTTGACCAAGCTTCATATCACCAGATCCAAGGCTGAACTTAGCTCCTGTGAAATGCTGTCTTCACAACACACAACAATAACAGTTTTGGGGGAAGGTAGAAGCAATAGCCATCTGAGGATGTCACCTACAGGGGACCTGGCCAGAAGATTAGCCTTTAGCATGTCAGTCGTAGCTTTCTGCTTGTGGGCAGAGTCAACCGTGGCTTTTGACGGTGCCTTAAACTCCTGGACATGAATCATCTCTTAGTAGAGGAATTTTGCTGGTTAATTTGTTCTTCTGTATGAAAAAACTTCTTAAGTTGTGGCAAGCTCATTGCCAGTCTTCAGAAGTCTTCTCTAAGCAAGTTTCATTCTGCACTCTTATCTTCTTGCTAGCAACCAAGGACAGTCTTCTGAAAGAGAACCATGAGCTGCTGCCAGTTCACATTTATAGTTGCTGTTTCTGGAATATATTCCTTTTTCATGTTTTATTCTCCAAAATTTTCTGAAGCACGTATCTCTCAGACTACAAGAACCATTAAACTTCTGAAAAAATGCACACCACGTGGACTGCTGAGTAGGATAATGAAAATATATTTGTGTCCTCAAACCCATTTATGCTGACAGGCTCATTAAAAGAAAGTGCCTTTCTTACTTTAAAAATAATTGATTTTTACAGATGATTCTAAGAGTTGATACATTTACAGTTTTAACTATGAAGTGCAACTAACAATATTTATAAATACTATGCGGGGTCTGCTAACTGCTACTTTATTATATAGATCTTCCTTGAAGGTGTAGGTATGTTGGTATATCTGCATGTTGGTATGTGGTGGGAGGGAAGCAATGCAACTGGATGGTTGACATGCTTATAGTGTATCTTTTTGTGTAACCGTACAGCTCATCTCCTTCTCTCCTTTATTGCAGTTTTGCATCCTCGAATGTCCCTCTGCTTCTTGAAAATGAAGAAAATGATGGCATAAAAATTTTTGCTATTTGGGCACATTCTGCTTTCCATGGTCTCTGTCATGGCAAAAGATCTCCCTGGAGCACATTTCGCCCGAAGAAGGGATGTTTACTCACAATCTCTACTAGGTAAGTTACAAACAAACAAACAAACAAAAAACTAAACAGAAAAAAAACACAAAACCACCACCACTAAAAACCTTCTTAAATATAAAGATAATAAAGATAAAAGGCATGAGTGATTGGCCAAACCTTGGCTGAGTTAGTTTATAATAAAAAGGAGATTGTTGTTTTCAGGCAGGAATATGAGAGTTTATTGACTTAGCAGCTCTTGAAAGGTGTTTACTTTTGGGATACTAGATCTACTTTATGTAAGTGCCATGAAATAAATATTTGCTCCAGGATTGTTGTACTGGAGAAAAAGCCTTATTTTCAGTGTTTAGAGAAAATACATTTTGGTGCATGGAGGTTCTGTCAAAGCTGCCTTTTACAATGCCAGCACGTTGTAGCTGTCTATATGTGCTGTGTGTAAGGATGACTGAACTGAAATCAGTAGCTATTGAAATGGGGCTTCTCGTTACATTACTTGATGTTAATCCCTTCATTCTGTCAGGTTAATTTTATATATAATGAGTTGCTCATTTTTTCTGTTTTGCTAAAAATCTGAAGACAGGATCTGGCAGTTAGCTTGTGGCTGTCATGTTTTAAAACATAGGTTCATCTCTGTCATTGATCATTGCCTGTACCTCGTCAGGTGGTTTGCTGAGTCATCTATTTCGTCTGCTGACAGTTCATGACTTGGAATCATTTTCCTTTGCTCATTGTTTAAAATAATTGAGTGGGTAAATCACAAACTCAGATTATAAAAGCGTAGCATGGATGTGCCTTTGGACAAGGCCCATCATTCGGGCTTCATGATGCACATTAATAGTAGATCTCATCAGATATCTCTGTCCAGCCAGGAGATGTTAAGTGTCCTGCCTCCTTAGGCCTGTCACCTAACCTAGGTGAACATGAGGAATGTGAAATGTCCTGCAGAAGATGTCCTGGGAAGAAAGAGGAAGAAACTATTCCAGAACATGTGAGAATGGGTGACAGAGGGGAGCAGCTGGTTTTATCAGAGTTAAACTCTTCTCCAAACAAAATGTAATCCTTTAAACATGTAAAATTACATGAAGTACCATTCACAAGCTGGCCTTAGTTAACTTAAAACCAGTGATTTTCAATTCCTGTAGAACAAATTTAAGCCAAATGACAGTAGATTTCCCTTTCTTACTGTCTCTCTCAGAACTAATAGTTGTGGTCTTGAGACACTTGAGGTTCTGCAACTGGAGGTGAAAACCACAGCTCTTGAGATCTAGCCCATCAGAAGGCATGGATGTGGAACAGCAAAGAGAAACACTCCCATTCACACCTTATTCAACAAGACTCTTAATCTTTCTAAGATCCTAAACTCTAAAAGAGATTAAATAGCAGTCCCTCCTGAAACTTTTAGGGTCTCCAGGAAATATCCTAAGTTAGCTTACTATTTTAAGAAATTTACCAGTCTTCTTCGAAAATGAATGCAATAGTGAAGCTATATGGAGAAACTAAAAGGTGTGATGTTTCTCAGCTTGCCTTTTTTTTCTGTGATTTTTAAAAAATTGCTTTTATAGTCCCTTTTTCATGTTTTAAATAGTGGAAAATACATTAAAAGAATTAGCACTTGATATTAAGTCAAAATGCACAGATTAAATCATTTCTTTCTTATTTCAAAAGCCAAGCAATTTTGTGGTCCCTGCATTTGGAAAATTCTGGATCCCTCTTCACTTTGGCATGTGCAAGATGCTAACAGTTCTGGCAGCTCTGGCTGAAAGAACCTTTTTGAGACATTAAATGATGCAAGAAACTTGGGACATTCTCTGGTCCAGCCCATGAAACTACGTGGCAGTTTGGAGTCAGACTCTTGGGCTTTGCATTCTGTTACAATAAATTAGGTCACCTGCTCCAAATCAGCAGTTGCATATAGACAGTGGCATAGTTAAAATGTGCTTCTCTGCAAAGAACAGAATGTGTAAAATTAATGCCATTCTGCTCAAAAGCTATAGCGTTCTTTAAATGACATGAGCGGAGCCAAATCATGATCTCAGTAACATCAATTCTATTGACTTAATAAAATCACTCCAGACTTAGAGCAATTTAACAGGGATTAGAAGCTGTTCCATTCTATATAATATGTATATTATAAATAGTAGTGGCAATGACAATTGCTGCTGTCGTGGAAAAACTTGGTTGGCAGGCAAAAATGAGCAATATAGCTGCAAAGAACCAACAGATACGTGGGAAAGCAATAAAAGTTCAAGTGTTTTTTGTTGTTGTTGTTGTTGGGTGGAGGTCTCTATGTTGTTAGGACTAAAATGAAGGATTATTCTGTGTATTAGTAGCATCAAAATAATTTTATTCATTTTTTTCTTTATTTTACCAATTTTTAAAACAAAAGTGCACTGCTGTGACAGATACTTACTGTAAGATACTAGTAGTGGCTACGTACAGAAGTGGAAGTCCTTGCTGCTGGAAACTGGCAGTATAAACAAGCAGAAGGGAACAGATGAAAAATCCTGTGAGGTTGTCCAAATACAGATACAAGTACTTTGGGATCCAGCTTTAGGAGGATTTAATTTTTTTGCAGCCGTACACTGACAGTTCATAGATTTGTTAATTATCTTGTTAGGGCTAATAGACTGTATGTTTTAAGGAAGCTTTCAGAAGGAATGAGCTATGTCTTTTTTATGTTTTTTCTTATCCCCTGTCTTTCTGCTAAACATCGATGTGTATAGTTTTCATTTTGTAGATCTTTGTATAGCTTATGATTGCTTAAAATTATTACTGTAGCTAATAATTTCCATTAAAATCTGGTATCTTGTGTGCAAGGGTCTATTGGACATAAAGCTTTTGTTACTCTCAATGTGGCCAAACTTTGAAAGCCAAAGCTTTGAATAGGTTTGGCTTTTACACTTTTCTTTCTTTAAACTCTGAAAAAAACTCCCAGATATTTAAAACTTGTCAACTGTGCTGATTTGATTGACTTTGTTAGCATTTTCTTAAACCTTCCTTGCAGCATATTAGTTGTGGACCATGTGTAAATGGTTTAGAGACAGAAAATATATGTGTATTTCTCATATGAACATGTATTACATTGCTGGAAAATAATGTTTTAGTGTAGGTGTATTTATGTTCTAAGGATCATTTCCCTGGTCCTGCAAGAGCATGTGAAATAACAGAAAGAGATGGGATGGCCCGTGGAATTTGTCCTTCCTGAAGCAGAGGGTGGTCGCCTCTCCCCATAAATTGCATATAATTAAAATTCGCCTTCTCTTTCCCCGCATTGATAATTTGATCCTGAATATTGGATCGTTTGGCTTATCTCGATACCTTAAAGGAAATTAATCTTTTGCTGTAGAGTCTTCACTTTTAAGGGTTTTATTAGAGCTCTAAAGAGTTTTTAGTTAGCTGTCTGACGAAATCATTGTTCCTGCTGAGTACAGCTGCTTTATTAGATTACACACAGATCAGTGAAAGTACAGTTTGCCAGCTTAGCTTTGCTTTTTGGATACTAAAGAAAAGCAGTAATGGAAATATACTTGGCTACATGTTTTTAAATATAAAATATCTATTACATTAGCTAATTTCCTTCAGGTATAACTGAGATGGACTTCCGCACTTCAACAGACTGACTGACCAAGATCTGTGTCAGTTGCCCAGAGTGGTGATTCCCATACTGGAATTTCAAGGCCATGGTCAGAGGTCCACAGCACCTTTCAGCAGGTTCCATGTGCAGAAGTGACACATGCCCCGTCCTTGCAAGATGTAGCTTTTTTTGTGCTTGATGTTGTGTATTAGGGAGGGTGGGAAGGGGGGGGCAACAATTGTACTGCATTGTAGGCATTTATTGTAAAACAAAGCAAAGCAAAATTTCAAAATTGTGCAAAACCCACAAGTTTGGGGGGGGGGGTTGTTTTTTTTGTGAACTCTGTTCTTGTAAACTGGGCATATATTTCATGTCACAATGGCATATTTGTTTGGAGAGCGCTGAAGTGGATGCATGGGAATAATTGAATAAGAAGCGGAATAATATTCTAAGCAATGACATTCCATCTGTTCCTTAGAAATATAAAACATGCACCTACCTGTTTTTGAAAATAACTACTTAAGTGAGTGAAGAAGCTAATCTAGGGAGCATTCCTTTAGATACTACATGATACCAGAAGAAACTACAAGAGATTTACTGATACTGCACAAAATTGAAACAAAGGGAGGGGAAGGAGGCCAAGAGGGAAATGTACTTGGCCCCTGTTCAGGAGAAACTGCTGCTAAACTCAAGTGTCCCTGTCTGTGTTGAATTATATTTTGCAGCAAAATATATAATGATTTATCTCTTGGTTGTATGTATATGGTTCCACTAATGGTATGAAGTGAAGTAATATGAAGTACACAGTGCTCACTAAATTTATGAATCACTGCTAGTCTGTTAAAATTATTCCAAACATTCTTATATCCAACTCAGTTCTTAAACATGTGTGTATGTTACTTTAGGGCTCAAGAGCATTATCAGATTAACCTTTCTAGGTTAAATTTTAGCCACAAATGAGAAGGGGAAATACATGATGGAAGTGAGTGCAGTCCATAATGCTTCTGTCGAGTACAGAAAAGATTTCTGTTTAGTTTTGATTGAGTTCATTGTACATTTATACACTAAGCGCTGGCCAGAGATCTCTAAATCCCACTGATGTGGACTGCTGAACCACATGATAACTGCTGTAGGAATCTCATTCACAGCCTTAACATAAGCATGTTAATGTTATTTCTTCACGTAAATGCAACCCTGCCAAGTTTTTTTGTCCTCAAAAATGTTAAGTAGAGTCATTGCAACTGAAGTCTGCATTGCAGTTGAAGTCAGAATTGTGTCGTGGTAACTGCATCATGTTCTTGACATGATATGCTGGTATTATATTTGGGGAGATCAAAACTATTCCAGGCAGTAGATAAAGGCAGGAAGAGGCTGCGAATTACATCTTTTGAATTATCACATGTTTAGTTAAAATATAACTGAAATCCTGTTCTAATTAAAGGTAACCAAACTTTTATAAGGATACAAGGTAATCGAGTACGGATCAGTTTAGACTCCCACTAGTCAGTACATAAAATTGCCGTATAAATACAGATATGTTATTTGGAAAGAGAGCAAAGCATTTTACAGTCTGTGAAATTACCTGTGTCTTCCTTCTGAGTTGCATAGGTACAATCATTGTGCTGTAGTGGAATATTAGCAACTGCGCGCTTTGCTTTCCAGCAGTGATAGCTGGGAGGTCTCCCATGACCTTTATGCCAAGGCTTCAAGCTTCAACTTGCATCTTAATATCTCAATTGTCAGCCTCTTCCCTGCAATATCTGGTGTCCATTATGTACCTGGCGAGGTCTGAAACAGTAGCAGGAGCTGCACTTGCCCAGATCCCCCAGTCTTTTAGGCTTCTGGGTTTTGTTGGTAGTGGAAGACCCTCTGTCTATGGCTCTGAGGCTTGGTCTGGCTGTGCCTAAGGCTGTGCCTCCCTAACCCCTAATAGGAGATGTGGAGTCTGGGAAAGCAACATGTAGGTGGTGACCGTATCCCTGCCCGGTCTGTTGTTCCCCGTGGAAGCTCTTATCCGTTAAGCAGGCCCAGCTAATGAGCCTTGTGGGCTAGCTGGGACTGTGACAGGCTTCAGGGATTTGTGTCCTGTTCTGAGTACACTCATGTGCAGCCAGCTATTATGGAGATCAGAAAGTTTGGGTTTTGATTTGTGTTAGGAATTTTTAGCCACATGTTACGCTTGCCAACTGTTGTATTTAGATTCCATTATTAATTTTCAAGTTATGTATCAAAATAGCATTCACTTTTCAGCCACTTAAAGGGCAATTTAGTAATTAATGTTATATGTGATGTCGTATTTCTGGCAGCACAAGGAATTTTCTGTTTCTGCAGTACTTCTGTATTGCATAAGTATAATGTATAAGTATTTCCTCTGTATAATTATTTCCTTAAACAAAGCCTTTACGTTTCTCTCTTTTCTGTCCCCTTCCTTCTTCCTCTCTTCTCTTTTTTGTTTCGTTTTCTTATGCTCTTATCTTTTTAATTTTTTTCCTTTTTTTTTCTTTTTCTTTTCCCTTTTCGCTTTTTTCCTTTGTTTTTTAAAGTGATTTGTAGGTTTTCGACAAGGAGGAAAAAATATTTTGCTACAGAAAAAACTGAGTCATGTAGCAAACTGCAAATGCTCTTTGTATTTCTGAAATTGTTTGTCACAACCCCCACAAGTTACTGTGAAATGCCACTTCTGTTTGAAAAAAGTTTTTCTTGATAATAATTCACTGAGTAAAATTACAGACTCCATGTTATACGTGTATTCTCAAAGAGCTCAAAGCCTCCTTTGCGTATTTTATCTTGAAGGAAGATCAGGCCAAAAAAAGAACACTGAGTGTTCAACAAAGTGTGGTGTTTTTGGCTTCATTGTGAGTACTTCAGCTTAATAATTAAAAAAAAAAAAAAAGCACATATGTGCAAAATTAACTTGAAAATCCTAGAAACCATATTTGCATAACCTAATAGATGGCTTATTTTATAGATGTGAGTGGGAAATCAGACAGTGTTGTGGATGAAGAGGGATATGCTCTTTACATTGTTTTGAAAGCTGGAAAAGACCTTCTACTTATTTAAGTACTGCTGAAGTGGTAGGACTAATGGTTTGCCAGTGGGTACAATGTCCCCTGCATTTTTTGGGGCAGTGGGAGATGGGAGATGGGGAGTGGGAGATGGCAGTATCCCATGGTGCTGTTTCTGAAACTATTCTGGAAAAAGAGTCTAATACTTACACTGTTACCAATGGATAGAAATATGTGGTTTCAAGTCAGCTGATCAATGAGTAATGTTGAGGTTGCTAACAGCTTTCCCCATAAACAAAGACAGAGGCAGCTTTAAAAAAAGTATGGATAGGAGTTTTTAAAACGTTATGCTAAAGTCCTGAAAGGAGAACAGTACAAATTCATTAGTCACTTTTTCACTGAATTTTCTACACTGCTACTAACAGCTGTTTACTTTTTCTGTCCGTTACTTCTCTAATAATTTCTGTATCCCTCGAATGGTGTCCAAGGTAGCTGAGACAAGATCGAAGTTTCAGATCTTCAAGGAGAAAGATATCAACATCTTCTCCCATACAGCCACCTTTTTTGTGTTGGTTATGATTTGTTGTTTCACAGATGTGTGCAGAAAAAGACAGTCGCAGGCAGAGTAAATGCCTTCAGGTTGTCTGGTGGAACTGGATTCGAAGTGACATTACCTCTGTGTACTACAACGCTTCTCCATCATGTTTCAGAAAATGAATTCCTCATCTTTTACATATACGAGCTACACTCAGCTGAGACTATATGACGTTTGATTCTGTTAGGAAGCAGTGGGTAGATATTAGTGCTGTTGGGACTGACATAGGGTTATCAGGATGTTTCATCCCTCTGTTCCAGTGTTCCCCTGCCTGCGAGGGAAAGCACCCGCAGTCCTCTATCCCCGGTCCTGCTGACTGAAAGCAGGGAACCAACAATTCCTATCTCAGAATAGATGAAGTATGCAAGACGAACTGAGAAGCTTGAGAACATCCCTACAACATACTTTGACTTCATACTGGAGACAGCACAAGTCTCAGTAAAGAAATGGAGAAATATTAGGAGTCAGTTTGGGACTCGGGAATTTGACAGACTTTATATTAATAATGACCTTGTTATTTTGGAAAAGATAGCAGGGAAGTAATAGAAATAGTGAGGCGAAATGAGAACAAGGTAATGCACCCTCCTGCTGTGCCTGATAATGGAGCACTTGCATGTAGAAGGAAATGGAAATCTGTGGACAAGAGCCTGCTGCTGTACAGTTCTTCCAGAAATTTTGGAAGTTCAGAAAAGATTTGGTGAGAAGCAATAACGAGATTTCTGGAGGCTGTGTTACATTCAGAGAGTGTTCCCAGATGAAGAAATTTGTAAGGAGGAGTGGGTGAGCTGCCAGACTCATAATGAATCTTTGGTTTGGAGCCAGAGGCCAGTGAGTTTGGGGAACAGCTCAGGACAAGGAGGGGGCCAGGGAGTATGGGGGCAGGTCTTGGACCCAGGGTCAGTCCCACAGCTGGGAAGAGGTGGAGTCACTTGCAGAACCAAGTGCAGCACATACACATGCCAGGTGAAAGGTACTGACCAGTTCCCAACACCTACTTCAGGAGCTAGGTATGATTATATTTGAAATCCACCACACCGTCCTTTTTCCCGTCTTTCAATTAGAATGAGAAAAAAGGTGGAAGTAAACTTACAAAAAATATCTCACTAGAGCCAAGAAGTGCTTGGAATTATTGCCATTTTTCATTTATTCCTGGCAACAGCCACAAAATGTATTTTCCAAACAAGAACAATGTTACATTTAGTGCTGCGTACTTCATGCTTGGGCTTTGCAAATGAAGTTACTGCAGTTTCTGGGAAGGCGTACATAGGTAATATGTACATGTATCTTGGTTCTCATCAGAGTGTTTTACTCCTGGTATATGTATGAAAGAATTGCAAATTCGACTGTTGTGTGCTTGTATGATTGTACAGCAAGAAGGTCAAACCTTCTTGTTGAACTGAGAAATCTTTTGGAAGTATCTGAGTACCTGTCAAACCCAATCTTTCTGGCTAGATACTTAGCCACGGAAAAAGAATTTTGGAACTTTAAGAATAAATATTTGATACCATCAAGCTCATATGCTTTGCAACAAATTTGGTAAGAAGGTTTATAAAGAAAGAAGGTGTAAAGAAAAGAAAGGCAAGTAAGGTTGAGAGAAAATGACATAATAAAATGACAAAGAAAGAAACGAAATTTAGGAAGACGTTTTATAATGTGCTAGCTGGGAGGATAGTTTTCTCCTTTTATTTAATTGAGTGAAGACTTCTGTTATTCAGACAAAGATAAAATCTAAAAATAAATCTGGTGTTATTGCTGGCAATTTCATGCGACATGTACTTTTTGTATCTGCATCACTGTGGAGTGAGCTAAGAAATACAATATATTGAGTCTTAAAATTGTCATTAATGCATTACCTGCTCAGGCAATAATTTTTCTATGATCTCATTTTTTCTTAACTGATCTCATCTTTCCTTTTTGCTTAAATTGGCTTAGTCTATTAGAAAAGTCTTCATGGAACTAGTATTTACTTGTTATAAATTACTTTTTCAATGTCTAAATATCTTAACTCTGCTGTAGTATTTACCAAATGGATCTAACCTCCATTTGCTTTGCATGCAGCATTAGCCTTCTTTAAGAATTATCCATTCTCATTTATTAGGATAAGGATCTACATAATCAAATAAGTACTATCCATATTACAGAATGTATTAAGGAGTCATAAAGATGTAGGACAACGATAGAAAATAAATGACTTCATATTAAACAATCTTTTCAAGGGAGCCAGCTTGCAAAAACTTTTGAAAAATCACCATCTAAAATTTGGGTCCTTTGAGTGTGTTCAGCCTGAATAGCACAAAATGGAAATGTTTGAGGATACTGATAAATTAAACAGTGCCAGGAGACATTCTTGGGCATTGGGACTCCACCGTTATTGTTGTTAAATTGTTAGAGCTGACTCTGGCCCATGTGGATTAGCACTCCCCAGGCAATCCCTGTGCATGATGCAGAGGTTATGGCGGGCAGGGATTATTCCCGGTAGGCAGTTTGCATGAGAGCACTCCGTTTTAGCGGGAAGGTGAATTTAATACTGTGAATGCAGGCCAACTAGCCTCTGAGCTTAGCTTGTATCATAGACTGCTCTCTGGCACTGAGACCAGTGGGTTAAAACAGCCTGCATCTATACGATTAAATACCCTTAGCTTGCAGAGTGCTTGTATCCACATTGTCTATTAGGATGGGTCCCTGGCTCCTGCTTCTTCCCGTATCATGCCTGAGGGTTGTTTGAGAAAATGTTATTTGTCCTAAGCCAAACAATACCAGGAACTGTTCTAATCCTTTAACAGCATAGAAGATTCAATTCCAATGCCCAGGAAAACTCCCTGGCACCTTTTTAGTTATATTCAGGCAATGTAGCACTAGTTAGAAATGAGCTGAGAGGGTACAAACACACTCTCAGACAGACCCTGGGTGGGTGGGCAAGGTCAAAGTAAGTGTTCAGGACTAAGGGTTTCAGTTACTAAAAGTAATGTCACAAAATTTTCAGCTTTATAGTAAATTAATATGCTCAATGTGAAATATTCATTTAAGCTTTATTCTATGCATCTGTCTGTAATTGGATCCCAGCTGGATTCTGCCAGGGAGAACCAAAATCTCCTTGCATTGTTCATTTTGCAGAGGTGGCATCACAGTAACTGTCATTTCTAGATGAACTGGGTATTGAGTGGAGGAGGAGAACATTTCTACTCTTGACCTGACCTTTCCTGGTCTTTTCTTTCCTTGCCTTGCGTTTGGATGATATAACTCACACTATGAGGGCTTTTTTTAACTTCTCTGTTGGCAATACAAGAATTGTGCTGACTTAGATATAGGTTTCTGGATGAGTAGCTCTTTTCAATGAATGTGTCAGTTCTCATAAGAAGAATGAAGGGCGTTACTTTGGGGTTTGAAGACGTTTGCCAAAGTTGTAAGACAGTTCTCTGTTTAAATGTAAGAGCTGGTAGGAGGAAGTGGTTATAGTTTGCAGGGCAAGTGCAAAACCATGGAACTGCTAAGAAGGTGTCATTGAAAGTTTGTCTGAGGGGATGAGTGTTCAGATCTGTTAGCCATTACTGATTGCCACTCCTCAAAATACCACCCAGCTGGAGTTTTGCTTAGTAAAAGAGTTATACTTTATGTTTCATGGAACCCAGCTCAGCTGAATCAACATTAATAATTACAAAGTTAATAAAATCCCCAGAAGACAAAGACTTTAAATATTTTTTGATTGTGAAATGTTTGGCATTTCTATAGATAGAATTTTTCTAGTGAAAGTGGCTTTGAAATATACTGTACTACATTCTTCTGCATAAGTAATTTAGCGCAATGGGGTGTGTTTCTGGTAGTACTATCCACTAATGCTCTCCAAGTTTCTTCCCACTAAGATTCATGCCTGACTTCAAAATAAGGAGCTGAATCTTTTCAGACTGGGATCCAAATCTGTATATTCAAATTAAAAATCCACCATGAAATTCAGAAGGATTCAGCAGCAAGGCTTGTGTTTTTATGGGAAATAAAATAGCAGTCATTTTACCTTTCTCCCTCCTCTGTCCTTCCCCTCACAGACACGCGCATATTCTTGGCCTTCTTTCTGTAATTATCCAGCTTTGCCCTTGCCCTGATCCCACAAATCTCATCTTAGTGTTATCTTTGTATTATAACTGTGCTGAAATATTTCATATTGTATTAGTAAAAATAATTAATATTTAGATATGCCATTGACACAATAAGATGGAAAACAGTTAATATGTTGGGATATCTGTATCCTGTTAGAACTGGGATTTTTTTCCTACTCAGTTTGGCTTGCACTCAACATCCTCTGATTTTGAAAGAATAAGCAACTTGGGCATGTTCCTACGCTTATGAATAAAGTCATACTATACACTGCACATGAATAAATCCAGGCAGTCATTTTTATTGTCATCAAAGAGCGTTTTTATTCTGTGCCCACGAATGTTCTTGGTAATCTATGAAAGAGGCTTCTGAGTTAACAAGCGAAAATAGGCATCTTTCTCACCCCTTTCATTGGCAGGAATACATGGTTAGCATTCATCAGCAATCACAAGTGAGCTCATGTAAAGGCCTGCCTAGAGACAGATGTTGTTCCAGTTGAGTCTTTGATTGGCCTACTTGTACTTGTGCTGTATGACATGACCTTTAATTATACAATCAAATAACTAATTTTTCCACAGGGCATCTGCCTCACTCAGTGCACAAGATGGATATGAGTGCTCTGGGAGTTGAATTGGGTTGGGCAGGAAGGGAGATTCCTGGTTAAGGGTATCTCAGCTTAGAAAGGTGAGGATACTACTGCAGTTTGATGAGTGTTCTTGCTACCTTTAATCTTCCTATTAAACCTCAGTTGATTTCTCATCACCAGCATCCCAGTAAATCCTTTAAAGTCTTTTTAAACTTTACCGTACACAGCCTCCTGTGGCAAGGCTCATAGCTTACATCCCCCTCCTTACCTTAAGCCTTCCATGTGCTGGCTTTCTGTATAGGAAAAGCCAGTGAACAGTCAGTCCTTATCCATTCTCATCATGCAACTCACATATGTCAGCAGTGGATGCTGAGCAGAAACCAGAGGGTATACCCAGGGCCTCAGAAAGCTTATAGCATGCCCAGAAGGCAGCCAGCCTTCACTTCTGTTGTTACCCATGATAGCTTAGTCTGCCTGCCTGTGCAGTTGTGAGATATAGACATACCCTGTGGTATTTCAGCTTCAGAGGCCTTTGGAAAAAAGGACTATGTCGATGACTGAAACAGAAAATTTCAGGAAGCATATGAGCAGTCTTTTTTCCAAATCGAACTCCATTGTAGAAAACTGGATTTTATCTCTGATGCAGCCACAGAATTTCTGTGTGATGCTGAGCTAGTCCAATAGACTAGACTTTTCCCAGATGGCCATTAATTATGTGTTTGAAATCATGGGGTTTGATTTGCAGAAGTGCTGAGCACTCACAGCTGCAGTTGACGTCATTGAGAGCTGTATTTTGTACATGCAAAGTGCTGTTTAATGCCAAGTTCCCTGAAAAATCAGTCCCTTCACGTCTCGTATCAGTCATTCCAATTAAGAGATGCTTTTGACCTGAATTTCTGTGTGTCTGTTTCCTTGTTTCTAATGAAGGACTAATACCACCTTGTGTCATCAGAGTGTTATCCCATTAGGATTTCTGAATTCTCAGGCACTGCAACAAAAAGCATCAAAGTGCAGCCCACTAAAATAATAACTATATAATTCAGAGAGAGTTTCCATCCTGTGTGGAGTGCGAGGTTAAAATCTCAGCAGTGCCCGTTCTGAGCACTGACCTCATGAAAAAATAATATCCTGATCATGTAACAGGCAGCTACTGTTACTCACCAGAGACCAAATTCAGATTGCCTAAGTAGCTTTTTAGTTCTGGCATCTCCTATTTTTCCTGTACTTTGCCAACACTTGGCAAGGTGTTTGTTTAGACAGCATGTTTGACACTTCAGGTCAAACTAATCCGATCTGCATTTCAAAATTCTTGTAAAGTATTTTTGTTTTCATTTTGTCTTCTAGAATATACTTGTAACAACAAACGTCTGGACCTTGTCTTCATCATTGATAGCTCTCGCAGCGTACGTCCTTATGACTTTGAAAAAGTGAAGGAGTTCATTTTAACCATCTTGCAGTTCCTGGACATCAGTCCTGATGCCACCCGAGTAGGCCTGATTCAGTACGGCAGCACCGTCAAACATGAGTTCTCTCTGAAGACATTCAGGAGGAAGCAGGAGATTGAGAGAGCAGTGAAGAGAATGATGCACCTGGCAACAGGCACCATGACTGGACTGGCTATTCAGTACGCAGTGAACATTGCGTTTTCAGAGTCGGAAGGAGCTCGACCTCTGAGCCAGAATGTGCCTCGCGTTATCATGATAGTGACAGATGGGAGACCACAGGATCCAGTGGCAGAGATTGCTGCTAAAGCTCGCAACTCAGGAATCCTGATTTTTGCCATTGGAGTGGGAAGAGTGGACATGAACACGCTGAAGTCCATTGGGAGTGAACCACATGAACAACATGTATTTCTGGTTGCTAATTTCAGTCAGATTGAAACACTGACCTCTGCCTTCCAGACTAAACTTTGTGGTAAGGCTTTTATACATAGGTTTGAATGCATAGATGAAAGTAACACACAGGAAAAAAAGTAATTCATTGTCATTAATTTTTTTTTTTTTTNACCTTATGTTAGAATATATACACTGAAAAAAGGGAGACTAGCCAGACAACATTGAGAACAGCAATCATACGTATGAGGAAAAGCTAATTCTACTGCTAAGTGCCATAAAATGTGATCTAATTCCTGATGATCATAAGCAGTGAGACAAACATACATACCATGATTTTCCTATTCATTGCATAACGGCAATTAGTTTACAACCCTCTGCTATTTGAGTATTCGACAAGTTGTTTCATCTATTGATTTTAAATGTGATTTCCCTTAGTACTGAAACTTCAAACTGATAAATGTTATTGTCTTTTGGTTATCAAAAAAATTCTGTGGAGTTCATGGTGTTCCTCTTCCAAAGCTTACATATTAATTATATACAATTGTCTCTGAGCATGTCTTGTCACTGAAAGTGAGACACAGAGATATGGTAGCATTTTTATTCCATCCATTTTAAATACAGAAAGTTAGGAAAAGCCTTTACCATGACATTATTCATTCATACCATAAAGTAATTAATATTTTAATAGGTATTAATTTACAACATAGAAATCACTTCCATTGGTAATTCCCTGATACAAGTATTTATTCCCTTTTACAAATATTGTGGCATACATGATTCATTTTATTCCAATTTGTGTACTTAACATAATTTTAGTTTTTCCTGACGTAAGTATGAAAGATCTTCATACAGATTTGGCACAAAACCGAGGCATTTTCAGCAGAGTCCAGAAAAAGAACGCATGGTGAGATTGAATGCTCACTCATCTCTAGGGATGCTTTTGCCAGGAAAGAACTGAGGCTTATTGTCAGGATAGGCTGGAGAATTTTCCTTACTTGGTCTTTTCCAAAATTGTTTCAAAGAGCAATGGAGCTCCAGCTGAACTGCATCAGCACAGAGCACCATCACAGACATTCATCAGATAATAGATTTTTTCCTGTTTTTTTCTTGCCATATTATTAGCTGGCGTAGTAAGATGTATTTAAAAACCAAAAAAGAGAAAAGTGAACATGGACTGAGAGTTTAAATGGAATGAACAGCAAATGCTACAAAACTCCATTTTATTGGATTTTTAATAGCATTTTAGAAACAAATCCAGTACAAGTACTACTTACTTGTTTTTTTCTGACTAGGCAGTGCCCAGTAAATGTATTAAAGTTTTATAGTTCACTTTTAATCCAAATACACATGATCCTCAATAAAACCATCCCCCCTGCAGATGGAGGAGTATGGAGGTGACAAGGATTGCTGCTGCCTCCTTTTCTCAGGGAATACCTCCACAACATTTGCTGTTTCAGGAACCGAAGGTGAGATCCAAAAAAATCACTTAAAAACCCAGGCCAGATTCAACAGAGAATTTAATGTGTTAGCATCCTATGGAATTCATTTTGAGGAAGTAAACATCAGATAGGATCCTTATTGTTTTATTGAGTGTGGGCTGTGAAGTGGCATTCAGCTGGCTGAATTTCAAGAGAGAATCTAAGCATCTCATAGCCTCTGCTCCCTGGAGCACCTGGGTTCCTCGCAGGAAATGTGGTTAGCTTTTAAAAGTTCTCCCCAGTGTGGACCCAGAGGGATTATCATTGTAACTGGGTCAAACATCTGGACACCTTGTTTCTTTCCTAGAGCAAGTCAAGGCACCCCTCTTGTCAAGTCTGCTGGCACGCAGTCTGCTAGGCTTCATGCCTTGGGAAAAGAACTTGACTCCTGATTCATCCTTGGGTCTGGATTGCCCTCGTGTCTGTGCGAATGTGCCTTCATGGTTCCCGTGAAGCTAAGAGAAGAATCTGCCCAAGCGATGAAGCTCAGTGGGCAAAATAAAAAGTAAACTGAATTAACCACTGGTTCCCCATGGATAGCAGGGATGTCCCAGTCCTTAGCAACTAAATTCTCAGAAGAATGCATTTAAACTGGGCTTCATCCCCTAAGTTAGACTTTCTCTGCAGTTGCTGCCTCTGGCTTCTAAAGATTCAGTGGTGTCAGACACAGCAGTTGAGGCCAGGGGATCCCAGGGGCCTCTTTTTATTACCAGTCAACAAGGTAAAGGAGAAGGAAGCAGTGTCCTAGGAAATCAGAGGCATGAGGAATGAGACAAGAATTGAAAACTCAGAAGGGAAACAGAACTGGGGGCAGAATCCAGGAACGGAGATGGAGATTGAATAAAAGAAGAGAGAGAAAGACACAGAAGTCAGGCTGGAGCAGTCAGGAGCAAATAGTCTTTATTATTCTCCTGTAAAATAGATAGTGGTGTCGTCCCCATTTTACACTGGAGGAATGGAGGCACAGAAACAGGGCTAAAACTGTCAAGATCATCCACTAACTTTAAATCTTTGACTCAGTGCATTCAATGGTCTGATTTTCTGGAGCATTTAACATCTTAGCAACATGGAATATACCAGTCACAGCTCTACACCCTTCACTTGCAGCTGAGAGAGCCCTGCATTCTTGCAAATCCAGTTTCAGGTATCTCTAGCAGAACAGACAGTGTGAAGGTTGATATGTGCTTGAAGATACTGATATTATTGACTTGTAAGGACCCTGTGACATAGGTAGGGATAAAATCTAATTCATAAGGCTCACATCCAAATTCCATAACTACGAGATCATCCTTTCTATTATTTCAGTCCCTGGCTTTGTCCATTAAACAACTCGTGCACAAATCAGGCAGAAGTCATAGAGACAACAGCTCCTTTCACCACGGAAATCCGACTGATGCCCAGAGTACCACCGATTCTTTGGAATGGGTGCAACAGAGAGACCTTGGGGAAAAAAAAAAAGATGTGTGATAGTATATCTGAAAATGGTAATAGGTGGTAATAATATATTCTCGGAAGGGACTCAGTTACTGGGATGCTTTTTTTTTCTTTTCTTTTTTTTTCTTTTTTGAGTACTCTGTTTTGCAACCTTATGTTCTTTTGATATGGGAGATCTGACTTCTTGGAGGCCTGTTCTATACATTCCCATTGTATAGCATTACTATATGGTAAGATTTTCTAATGCTTAAACTACTGAAATTATTATGTTTTTCATTTGTCATATTTAAAAGTGCTTCTTTGATCATAACAAACTACACCTGATGTTGAAAGGTAGTGAAATATAGCCAGGAGGGAACTTCTGTTTAGAAAGAATCAGGATCATGAACTTCATTTTCAGAAAGACAGAAAGATGAAAAGACAAGAAGTCCCAGCAGGTCTGTATTCACACAGATAAAAGTACTTGAGGAGTTTTGTTATGGCAGAAAATAATAAGTTCAAAAAAGCTGATTAAGAGATTTGGGAATTGTGTTTTGTATATTAGTAATAAATGCTTAACTCTGGTAACCATCCCAAAGACTGGATACATAGTATGTATCTCAAAACCACTTTTTTTTGCATAAGTTCCACGTGTACCACATGTTAAGTTATCTGTTCCATAAATTTTGACGTTTGTCAACTTAGGACAATAAGGAGCACATCAATCCTTAACTGTTATTGAGCAAAATAGATTATTTTCCACACATAGTTCTCTGAGAAGTAATTCACCATATATTATAGGAATGACGTACAAGCAGTGCTCTGGTGGAAGGAAAACATCAATGAGATTTATTAATTCCCAAAAAAGTTCTGATATGGAGAAAAATAGTCAAGTAATAAATTTGACAGAATAGGCCCACTGTTTGTTCTTTTTTTCACGTCTTATCTCAGTTGCATTTTACTACTTGCTATTAGAGACATAAAATAAAAACAGATAAAAAATAGACTCAGGAAGAGTTATGCTCTAGAGTGTAGCTTAGCTCAGCTCCTCGTTATTGAGCCTTGGAGATGCTTCACCTCACTGTAGTCATATATGACCCATACGTTCTTCAAAATTAATAACTAAGCAAGCAAGATTCTTCATCAAGTTGTTTTCCAGTCATTCTTCTTTAGTATTGTGCTGTAGGGTGATTTTCTTCATTCAGGAAATTAAATGTTCTCTAGAACACTTTGTACTTAAATTACACTTATTTTCTAAATTTGAATGTGGTAGGTTTGTTTCATTGTTTTCAAGGAACCACCAAGTAATTTAAGAGTTTCCAGATACTCTATTGTAATTTTTTTTGTTGTTTATATCTCCATTCCACGTGTAATTTCATGTCCAAAAACACGCCACCAATGTCAACCAGACAGATAATATATAAATTCCTATTTTTGTTAGGAATAAATATATAATACTGTTTGGTAAGCCTACACTCAAATGTAGGCTTAAGGTTCCATTTTTGTCTTGACTGTTGAAATCTAATTTGAAATTTCTAAATGACTTTAGTAAAGTTTTTTAAACCATTTATTATTTAGTTGGGACAACAAGTAAGTAAGTCCAACAATTAGTAACCTTTTACTTTTTTCTTTCAGTGCCCCATATGTGCGGTATAGTTGAACATCACTGTGATCACTTCTGCATAAATACCCCTGGCTCCTATGTATGCAGATGTAAACAAGGATACATCCTGAATGCTGACCAGAAGACTTGCAGCAGTATGTTATCTTTATTAACTTTTCTCTCTCATGCCCCCAAAAAGCACTTAACATCACATGCTCTTTGAGTTGGGCTCATAAAGAAGGACTGAACTCAGTATGTAATTAATGGTAATCATTGCAAAGAGTCTAAAAAGGTAAAGTTGTATTTCTTTTGCTTGGGGTTTTTTTTTTTTTTTTTTGTAAATTAAGAAGTTCTCGTAAGACTTTATGAAATATTTCAAGCTAATTTTTATACATGACTCTGCAGAAGTACACTGTAACTACATAAAGTTGCATTTGAAATGTATTGGCGTAATAAGTTCGAAAATGAAACAAGAAAGAAAGGTTTCATCATCCCACACGAAGTGAGTCAAACTACTTTAGTAACTTGTCTAGATAGCAACCAATACTAAGTGGTACAGAAAGGTGCAATAAACCCCATATTAAGAAAACAGGGAAATAACTCACCATTCTGGAAAACTCTTCCTAACGTCTGCTTGAAGTACAACCTTAGAGCCTTTCAAAAAATAGTTTCAAAAGTCTTGCTTATGCTCTCATTTCCTTCTTCAAAAAGATCAACTTTTTTCACGTTTAAGTAATTGGCTTTAACTATAGTTTGTAGTATCAAATTGTACTTCAGTTTGTGATCTTCGTAAGCAGCATTTCTTTTGTCCATTTTGACTTGCTTCCTAGTAATTAACAACAGACTACATAAGGTGGGTATGCCAAATTTATTTCTAGATCCACCATTATTTTAAAGCAATTGTGGGATCTTATTTTTTACTACTTGGGGAAAATGCACTTGCTAAAAGTGCTGGGGTTTATTGCACAACTCTCCATGAATTCAAGCCAAATTTGCCAAATTGATTTTAGCCAGAAGAAGAATTTTGGAACGTGTTTTTTCAAAAAGTTGGAGGAAACTATCATGATGAGAGCATAGGATATCCCACTCGCAATAGATAACTTAGAAATAAAGGGAAGGATGCAGGCTCAAATCCTGTTGTTGTGTTTGGAACTTGAATGTTCAGCATGTTAAACAATCAGCTAGTTTCCTTTGTCTCCCTTGTTTAGTGTTGTGCTGTACAATAATAATGACCACTGAAACAATGGGAGTATCTGAGAGGACTCTGCAGCTTGTGGGTTAGAGTTCTTACGTCTGCAACGGGACACACAGTTTCAGTCAGACCCTCAGCAAATAGAAATGGGGACAAAAGGATGTCAGCACTGGAGTGGTGCGGGCATTTTCGCTGGTGTGTGGGAGCATGTTCAGACCCCTTGGGCTACAACAAGAAAATGCTTTTGAGTTGTTCACTTCCTATGCTGTCAAGCTATGGGATGAGCTAGTTTTAAGAGTCTTTGTTTTCGTTGCCCTTCTCACCAGCATGCCTTACCAAGTGTAGACATTTGTCATATGCATCTGTATGAATTATAGGGGAATGTTTAGTGCTTAATTTAATACTTTATTCCAGGTTTTTGTTTCCTGAAGAAGAAGCAAAAAAATTAAATTCAATCTGAAATACTGCTAATTATTATTTGGTTTAGCAGCTGAGCCAAGACAAGAACAGTGACGAGAACAATTTTTACACAGCCTATTCTCTATGCTTCTGCACATTTGTTGTAGCTTTTCCAAAAAAGAGTGGTCAGAATCCCAGATGAGGGCTCCAACTATGTAATCACATTTCAGTGATATTCCCTAACCTCTTCTTTCCATTGTTCCCCTTTTAAAATGCTTCTTATTTAAAACTTTGTATCCTCTAAACCTTTCTTTTAAACCCTCCTCGTGTCCTTGATTTTCTTGTACCAAAGAATTTTTAAGGAAAAATTCTTCTTCCTTAAAAATTTCAGTTTTTGAAATTTCAATCAATTAGATTCAATTGATGGAGAAAAATTGAGAAAATTTTAATTGCAAGTATGAAAAATTATTTCTTTATTGTGTCTTCTGTTTTATTGTGTTACATTTCCATAGTTTTTCTTAGCCAGTAGTTCAGCTTTTGGTCACTACGCTGCTTCAAATTACATATTAATTTCCAAGAGAGTTTTGGAATTGTGTGTGGTTTTCCTACTCGTGACCCATGCATGGTAGCCCTCAATGTGTTGNTCCTTCCCTTCCCTTCCCTTCCCTTCCCTTCCCTTCCCTTTCCTTTTGTTATGACTCAGTCTTACAGTAGTTTTCCCTGCTTACCTATGACACGTGATATGCTTGACTATGTACTTGGTTTCATCATCAAGATGGTAGATTTGAGTTTGCTAAGTATGAAAGGGACATGAGTCATTCAATATGTTTGTAGCCTGCTTCTAATGGACACTTTTCTACATCACCAAACTATAAGCTAATTTTAGCAATAGTACTGGAAATCTAATATTGAGAGCCATCAAATTGGCCGTAAATGTGCTAGGATGCTGCAAATCATTGGTGGAGGAGGAAGATGATATGGTAGCAGTCTAGACAAGGTCAGACCATTATGCCTGAAAGCTCCCCAGAGCAATAACGGAATTCATGAGCAAAGGGGACCAAAGCTGGACCAACTGACAGCTTATTTCTAGAGGGAAGGTGAGGAATAGCTATAGAAAAAGCCACAGTCAGTAACCATTTTATTTACTTTCATTGGTTGCTGATTTTTTACCAGTACACAGAGACAACATATTCCTCACTGGACCTCTAAGTAAAATAAATCTTCATTATATTTGTATTTAGTGCAGTACACGATCAACATAAAACAG
Organism: Chauna torquata; assembly: GCA_013399475.1. Taxonomy (NCBI): domain Eukaryota; kingdom Metazoa; phylum Chordata; class Aves; order Anseriformes; family Anhimidae; genus Chauna; species Chauna torquata. The sequence continues at coordinate 202,095 of VXAL01017088.1, forward strand.
CTGTATTTATCTAACTTTTGGATGCAGTTGTCAGCTCATTCAAGAACAAATAGTCTCCTTACATATATATTTTAACACTTGCTAAATTAAACAATGCATAACAGATGAATGGTATGTACCTAAAGATATAATTTTTCTGAACCCTTTATTTATGTTATGAGAGTACAGCATATCAGTATTCAGTTCTTGAAAACCGTTAACCAAATAGCTTAAATCAGCAATGAATTAAGAACTTTGCTCCAGGCTGGGAAAGGGTGCATTTGTCTTTTGAATGGATGGTAGTTTTCTTTCTTAATGCGTTTCAATATTACATTGAAGGAAAAAAAAAATCCACACTTGTGATTTGTTGCTTTCCACATGGAAAAAAAAAAAGAGCAACTGAGATATCTTCCAAGACAAAAACAGGAAAAAATGTTCCTTTGTCCTTTGTTCAACTTAAAATATTCTTCCATTTGTGTCATTTAGATAGTTTTGCATCCATGCAAAGGATGAAACCCTGCTATTGCCCCTTTTACCAACTCTGATCTAACTTTTCTGGAGAAGAGTGGTCATGTCAGATAATGTCTGTACTCGTTACACTGTGTTTGTGTAATTTAGTCTGTTTCATTCTTGTCCAGTTGTGCTCAAATCTTACATTAATACACAAAATAGTACAAAAGAACAAATGTGGCTGAAAAAAATATTAGTGGATATTTATATTTGAAAAAGAGAGTTAAATGACTGTTTATGCTGTTCATCATGCCACATGATATGAAGCAGAGAGCTATAAAAGAAATTTATATTTGCTTTTATAGTTTCCTTAAATGTGTTCCAATAGCCTTTTTTGTAGCTGTAAATGATAATTATGTGTTGATCAGTCTCTGGGCCTGATCCTTTACACAAAATACTCTGCTTTCCAGAGGCTTCAATGGGGAAACCTGGGGTTCTCAGAAAGCTTTAGTCTATTGTAAAGAAAGTTGCTGTAGTAATGTTTCTCATGAGATTTTTTGCCTGGGAGGGGTAACTTGCTATGGTATCTTGCAGTAAACCAAAAAATGATAAGACCCAGAAATGAAATACCCTCAAGGCTTTTGGTGCCCTGGTTTCCTATTCTTTCCCTTTCCATCCTCTTCATCATTTGTTGGGGGGGATTGTACGCAAAAGAGAATAAAAGACACAAATACAAAAATTATTCAAAAAAAAAAAAAGAAGTACACTTTTGAAATGTTTCAGAGAAATACATAGTCAAGCAAATCTGCTAGGCACCAGTGTCCCAGTAATCATTCTTGCCTTCAGCTGAAGGAATGAGCTCCTCAGCTTTGAGTGGTTGTTCTTGCTGGCGTAAAAGTTTCACTATGTGACAGAATGTTGGCATGTTTTGTGTTAAAATGAGCTCAACTCTAAAAAGCTGTTCATAGCTTCTTGAAATTTATTTTCAATATGTAGTGTACCTGTGCAATATAGAAAGTCAGAGAGCTTCATATTCATGCAATTATGTTTTGTAGCTCAGGACCTTTGTGCTGTGGAGAAACATGCCTGTGAGCAGATTTGTGTGAACACACCTGGGTCTTACGTCTGTCAGTGTTATGAAGGGTATGAGCTTGATGCAAATGGAAAGAATTGTGTAGGTGAGTATGAGTTTAGCAATTCACCTTTATCTCTTTACACAAACGAAAGGAAAATTAAATGTAAATTAACGTCCAGTTTAGCCGTAAACAACAATGGGAAGCTCTCTTCTCCCACACGAGTGGTAGATAAGGAAAAATATGTATTGGCATGTTTGTAGGCCTTTACTTATAAGGAACTGTGACTGGGAAAAAAATTTCCAACTAATTTCACACAGAAAATAACATTGCTGTCTTGAAACTAAGTACCTAATGTTTTATTCTGGATCCATGCAGGTGGCCAACATTGTACTGGCAATATATATATCACCATTCAAAAGCAAACAAAAGCAGACAAACTCTATAGCTCCTCTTCAGACAGAAGTTAGACAAGGAAAACATGAAAGTGGACAATTTATTGCCATTTCTCACATGGATTTATGGTCATGACAAGAGAGGTTTCAAACTCTTTTTGAAAGGATGACTTTAAGGAAGGGTTCGTTCCCATTAAGAACTCATCCAATATATGCCTTTAATTGTCACTATCGGTAGTAAAGAAGCAAACCAGGTCTAAGACATAGCTCAAAAGAGTGAGCATGGAAGTACAGTATAACAATTTTTGAACACAAAATATACTTCCTTGTCTGTTACCATATAAGTATCTCAATTTTTACTTCTTCCCCATTTATACATATTGTTAAATATTTTTAAATATTTTTAATTTTTGTAAATATTTTTAAGATAATTCTGGTTTGTTAGGCGATTACCCTTCTCATAAATGGTTCATCCCATACTACATTTCAGGAAAATATTGTCTTCTGGAATCCACCAAAAAAAAAAAAATCTAGTGAGTCTTTGAAGAAAAAATGTCTTATTTCTCAGGTGTTCTCTTCAGGCAAGCACTTAAATACATGTTTAATTTCAAACATACGCTGAAGTCCCATGGAAGTTGAATTCCAGGTGAATCCGTGTTCCCAAGTCCTGCCACAGGCCACTACAATGCTTTTCTCATTACCAACCAAAGCAGCTTCCAACAGTTTACACTTCCTTGTCATTTTAAAGAACTCCAACATAATATAACCTGTCTCTTATTACCTTCACAGTTATTATGTTGCAGAATAATCCTGTTTTGAGGTGCAAAATAGTTGACTGGTTATGGAACTGAACATTCTGCTTGTAGTTTCACATGGGACACACAAATGAGGTTTTGAGGGTTTTTTAGACTTTGGATAACATATGCGTTTTTGAAGGACATTGACTCTGTACTTCTGTCCAGAAATGTTTCCCTTATGTGTAGCCTCATGATCTCAATATTAGGATTGTTCACATTTCTTAACATGATTTAGCATCAGCATAATTTGGGCACTAATTTTTCATTTTAAGAACCTGCTTTCTGAAGTTTAATTGTTTTGAAAAATACAACTAATAATGGCTGCTTAGGCAAGAAGGCCTGTTAGATGTTACGTCCCAAATTTCTACATCTAACACTCCACAGAAGTTCATCCAAAAACCTTAGCTAATCCTCCTGACCTTCACCTGTGTAAAGGTCAGGCATTTCTCTGCTATTGTTACGACTGTATCCTGAAACAGAAAGTCTGTGGCTTCTCTTAGCAGGTTCTTGCATCCCTACTTCTTTTTACCATATATTTTAATCTGAAATATTCATACTTTGTGTCATCAGCTGTTATTACTATTTTGTTCTCTTCCTCATTTCTGAAGGGGTAATTTCTCTAGTTAAGGATCAAAGGCAATACTAATTGCTTTATTGACACACCTGTCAGCCAGTTACCTGGATGGCAATAATTAAATAACAGCTCACAACCAGCAGCTTACAATGCATTCATTTAAAGTGGCCATTGAAAGGTGAAGTAGTCTGAGCTTTTGGAACACACCATTATGAACGTGTTTGCAGATTAAGCAGTATTTGAAGCTATCTATTCAGTGATAATTATGGCTAGCAGAGCACTATCATTTTGCCTTTTTAAACAGTTTTTCATGCTGTCTGTCTTCCATATGAACAAAATCCTGTCAGTTAAAGTTTGGTGGCAATGAATCCTTCTTTCTCCATTATGCTGCTGAACACACAGCCCTCTCAATCCTGGTTCCACTCTCCCCATCTTCTTGGTGTTGCTGGACATGGTGTCCTCTCTTTCCTGGCACTGGTGTTGGACTGTCTCTGTACTGCTGGTGGTTGGGCTTGGGCTCTCTTCTCCTGGCAGCGATTTGGCTGCTGGCACCTGTCTGCAGTCCCGGCACTACTACATTTTTTGGCTGATTTTTAGGTTTTAACGAGTCTTCCATGAGTCTCTTCTTCTTCTACCCTACTTTGTTTCTTATTCTCCTTATGCCTTTACTTCCCAGGCTTTCTTCTACCCTCCTCCTTAAAGTATTTCATTCTCCTAAGCCTGAAAAACCTATATAAACATCATAGCAGTAAAACAGCAATACCAGAGAAAGGTGACCTGTGCTGCCCACAGATCAGAGAGGGCAGCATGAGCACCCAGAGTGTGAAACAGGTAACTGGATGTAAAAGATGGCTCTCATCACTTAGCAACTAATTCCAAGCAAGAAAAACATGGTGGAACAAACATGGGGAGATGACAACTGAATTCATTGCTAAAAAATATGATTAATTCATCCTTTAGGAAAGTATCATATTGAAATAGGCATGGGCTAACATTAAGAGTTCACATTCTTGTGTCTATCTCATGACTCTTATGATAGTATCGAAATATGAAAATTTGAAAATAATAAAACTTAACAAAAATGAGGAAAATATTATTCTGCTTTGGTCTTATACAGATTGTATGTATTTTCTGCAGGATTGCAGTGCTTCAGTATAAGAAATGTAGATTTATAATTCTTTTCAGTCTTTTCAGGAAGATTTAAGTCCACGGGCAACTTACTTGCTGATTGACATGCTGTTGACAGGTTTTATTTCTAAGCAAGTATCACCAAAATGAAACATGAAGCTGAAAGTGAAATTAAATTGTAGGTAGTTTACTAATACCAGTCTGCGAGGCTAAGCCTGCAGGGAATAAGGGCTTGGGGGAGGGGGGTGGAAAGAAATAATACGTACTTCCAAAAGCAAGTATCAAGAGAATATTCCGACTTCCTAACTGTGTCAGTGGAAAGGCTTTATTTAAATTGATATGTTTATTATTGGTAGAGGCCAACAGACCTACTTCTATGAGTAAGAGGTTCCCAAAATGAATATATGTGGAGCAAAGCAAGCCTGATAAAATCAGTATCTTGTATGAATTATGTATTTCAAGTTTTTTTTTTTTTTCCTTTTGCGCCCACAGTACATTAGCAGCTACATAGACCTAAGAAGGCACAGTCCCTCCCTGGAAGAGATTGTCATCTGAAAGTGCTTAGGGTGATAGTTACTCTGATGTTGGTAATAAAGCATTCTAAGACCTGATGACCTGTTTAGTTATCTCTCAACTTCATAATCATTGGTTGGGTAGCTACAGGTATTGTAGTAGAAATGCATATTCATTAGGGTTTAAATGCAGAGGAGGAGGTGACTTTATGGAGAGATTTGTATCGGCTATTTCCCAAGTATGATGCTGCATAGAAAGAAATCATATTTTTTGGCTTACTTATTTGTTAATGTGTCTTTTAAAACACTTGAAAATGTGCATGTGGTTAGAATTAATTTAAGAGGAAAACTACTAATTATATGACACATTATATCCTTGAAATATATATTCTGCAAATACATTTTTATATGAAGCTATTCAGTGTGGAAACACGAAGGTACTTGCCAGGAAAATAGTCTCACATGGTAGCCAGTAAGTAATCTAATTTGACTTGATTCAACACAAATATTCTGAAGGGTTAAAAGAAGCTCTTTCAAGGTAACTAAATGGATTATCTGCTTGCCTGACTAGATGACCTTGACTAAATATCTTAGCACACCTGTGTGTATTATTTGCAGAGGGAGGGCTGTTAAAGAAAAAAAGCTAATTTCATTAAAACAAACTACTACCTTTTAAAAGCAGTTTAGGAGGATCAGCAGTATAGAGTAATAAAAAAAAAAACTACTCAGTTGGCAAAGAGGGGGAAGCTGTCTTGTTAAACATCTGTGTGAAGCTGGGCACTTCACTGTCTTCTGCAGAAAGAATCAGGTAAACTTGTCTAATGTGGGCCTGGCAGCTTTCTAGGGGCAGAACATCTGCTTTGTAACTTGTCTTTCATTTCTTCTAGGGCTTTCTGTGTAAAGAAACAGCTTAAACTGCAAAGAAAATAATAGAATTCATTTAAACTCTTTAGCACTTTTAAATGGGCTTGCCTGAGTAAACTCTAAAGTATTACATTATTGCCCTTTTGGTAATCTGTCTTGCAAATACGGGTTTGTGTAGTAGTTGACCGGACTTAGGAAATAAGTGACTAGACTAACTATGATGTTTTATCTCTCTCACATGAAATGTGTTATATAAGCAAAATATCAGTGGTGAAAATCAGCTGAAGCTGTCAGGCTTCACAGCTGCACCTGATTTGTACAGGATGATTCTGGAGCAAGGTAAAGGGGATGAATGTGCTGTGACCATCCTCAGCGTAGAAGGCGTTGCCATAGTCTCTCCTATGTATTCTGGCTACCGGAACAGGTCTTGATAATACAGCTAGGAGGGAATTAAGGAAAAGCAGAGCAATTCTAGGGCTGGATCTGGAGAGACAGAAGACAAAACTAAATCAAACAAACTTTGCTACGTCCTGGTCTACAGTGTAAACATCTGGACAGAGTTACTGAATGAGGCATGGTTTCCAGATCTGAGAAAACACATCGAGAAGGTTCCTGACAATAGGAGAGTTGATAAATATTCAAAGGGTAGGAGAAATAATCTGGGACTCAAACGAAATCTGATGTACCAACTGGTATTTAAAGTGCACTGCTTTTTGCAGAGAGGCTCTTCAGGACAAAAATTACATCAGCTTTTCCTTTTTCTCTTGTAGCTACTATAACTAACTAGTACCATAATCTCTATGTGTAACAGTTCTAATTTTATTTTTCTAATTATACATGTTGCTGTTGTTCTTTTTCAGTTGTAGACTACTGTGCTGTGGATAACCAAGGTTGCCAACATGAATGTGTTAACACTGAGGACTCCTACTACTGTAGATGCCACCCAGGGTTCATTTTAAATCCTGACAAAAGAACTTGCAGAAGTAAGTTGTGATAAGGTTTAATTATGCACAGTATGTACTGCTTCTGTCCAGTTCTCAGCAGTAATTCTCCCACTGTTCCTGGGAACACTGAATAATATGTTAGGTATTGAAAATGTTGGAGTGCCCATGAAGCCAAAGGTCATAAAAGAAATGAAGATTGTTTTGGGAAGTAGTTTGGTTTTTAGGGAAAGAAAGTAGGTGGAGGGGTCCTTTCTATGAACAGGAAGCATTTAACATGAGACCAGACTCCTTTTTCAATAATAAGAGGCCAAAGCTTTGTCTTGCATAGTCTCTTTGATCATCCAGATTTTTCGTTTAGAATATCATTGCCCTAGCTGGATAAACAAACAAGTCTGTACAAGACAGTTTATAATCATCTTGGTTTGTAAGACAAGATAAATTTAAACAGTGAATAGTTCCACAGTCAGAGGAAACATTGCAGCCTATTTTCATATGGATTTTCCTCAATAGTGAGTTCTCTGATACCTTGTACCAAAGCTCTGGGAAAATCAGTAGCCTCTGCAAAGCTTCCATGGTTCCACCAGGTTATAGTAACTTCAGAGTTTGCTTGTTTATCAAATTTGATTGATACTGAACTAACAAATTCAAAAGTTACCAGAGTTGGAGGGCATATAAAGCGGAAGAGAATTAACAGACCAGAAAATACTCTTGCCAAGGCTTCCCTTAACTGGGAAAACAAGCTAAAACCTCCGTAGTATTTAATGTCATAACTCACTTCAGGAAATGTGAAGGGAAAACCTTAACGCACACTCCTAGTTACTTTTCTTCATAAATGCAGACCTTGGTAACAAAACCTTAGTGTTGCATCTGTAAGCAGACAAACCTCATTAGTTTTTAGGTGAGTGGAGCTGCTGATGCCAATGATGAATTTAGCCCATATTATGTAATAAATGTGAACAAACATTATTTCATGAGCACTGCATTTATGTGCTTTTTAACAGGTTTGGGGGCATTTCAACCTTTATCATAAGAGACTAAAGTTAACCTATAGACTGTACTGGTCATTATGCTTGCTCTCTCTGTCACTTAATTTTAACATTTAGAAAGAAAGCATCTAATTCAGACTGGACATCTGACCTTATGATCCAGGGAAAGAGAGGTACTTCTAGAAAGTGATTGCTTATACCTCTGACAAAAAATTCTGGAAGTGCCTGTGTTTTCCTTGACCACACAGGGAACCTGAATGACTTGCCAGACTAGACACCTGATTTTCAGATGGCCAGAGTTTGTGGAGATGAATTTCCCTCCTCCCCAAGGGCCAGGTTGCAATTCACATTGCTTGTAGTTTGTATGAACTAGCCCATGTGTCAAATATCTGTCAGCTAAGGGCTGGCTAAATTCTCTTATACTTCAATTTATACTTCAACATCCATATATTGTGGAAATCTAGTATAGTGTGCTTTCCACTGCCCAAGCAAAAATTCTTGTTAATTCCTTCGGTTTAAGAATGGGGATTTTAAGCAGAATTTTCTCCCCCACTTTGAAATAATCAAAGACCTTAAAACTGCATAAATATTTTTTGTCTTGAATTGTTTGTAACTTCTGATCTAATCCCATGAATCATTTTAACCTGTTGAAATTGATAAGCCACAGACTACTGGAAGCTGAGAGAGTGTTCTCGGAAGGTAGTATTTCAGTTCCACTGCTGCACTATCCCTCCAATGATAAACATTTTCTTCAGGCACAACCTAAATCACCCATGCCACAGGCTGTGACCACTGTTCTTTGTTATGTCATCTGACACAACCAAGAAAGATTTGGCTCCACCACCTTTGTACTGACCTACAAGAAGTAGCAGTTAAATACCTTCTTCTTCACCAGACTAAGACAGACCACAATCCTCAAGCTCTCTGCACAAGTCGTGTGCACTATGCCCCCGACAATGTTAGTAGGTCTTTGTTGAGCCCTCTTAAGTTTATTGCCTTTAGCTGGGTGGGGGAGGAATTGTTGCAGAATTGTGCAAAGTATGTCAAGTGCAACCTCACTGGTACTGAGTAGAGGGGGGACAGTAATTTCTGCTTGCTGTGCTTTACCAGTGTGGTCCAGTATGAGGTTTGCTTTATTTGCAGTGAGATCACACTGTTGGCTCGGATTCAAGCTCACACACCATAAATCCCAAGGCACTTTCCAGCACAGCTGCTTCTCGGCTGATGTCAGGGTCCTGGGAGCACCAACAGGCCTTACTGGCCCTGCCCACTCTCCTCTGAGGCTTCTCCTCACCCCTGCCTATAGCCCAGGGACCTCATTTCAGCTCCTCCTGGAGCGCTCGGCTTCTGCCCCGATGATGCTATAGACATGCCAGTCTCTAGCCATGCCTGGACCTGGGCCTGGCAGTAGCCCTTGTTGATCCAGACCCTGACCTGCAGACTGACTTCCCAGCTTGACCGTGGCCTTGCTCTGCCACTGCGGACCTGCCCAGTGATCACTGGGCTGTGTCAGACCCTGGCTCCCTCACCTGATCCTGACATGTTGACTGGCTTCCTGGCTTGACCTCAGACCTGCCTCATCACCATGAACTTGTCATATGATCTGGACTCCTGGTAAAACCTGGCTGCCATCTTCAATCCTGCCCTGCTCACCTCACTCAGGTCCTTCAGGATAGTTCCTGGTTTGCAAGACCCCTGCCCTGCCCAGCTATATTACTGCCCTTGGCTCCTGGCTCCACTTCCCTTAGGGAGCAGCTGGCCCATGCTGCTCCCTGACAGCAGGTTGTGTCTCGGTCTGTACGAACTATGGGGTGTTTCCACCTCAGGTGCAGAACTTTGCAATTCTTCTTGCTGAACTTAATAAGGCTTCTGTTGGTCCAATTGTAAAGTTTTCAAGTTTTCTTCTGTACTGCTGCTTGCTTTCGGATACTGTGCCTAATTTAGTGTCACCCACAGATTTGCTGAAGTTACAACGTTGTGCCATCATCTGTCATTGATGAAGATGTTTAGCAGTGTGGCCCCCAGTATTGTCTGCTTGTGGTACTCTGGTCGTTATTGGCAACCAGCCAGACATGAAGCCACTGATCACTACCTTTTGAGGCTGGTGGCCCAGCAAATTTTCACCCTAACAGTCCTTTCTTCTAGCGTATACTTCCTCAGCTTCCAAATGAGAATGCTGTGGGAGACAGCATCAAGAGCTTTGGTAGTGGCAAGGTATATTACATACACCGATCTGCCTTTGTCCACAGACCCAGTCATTTCATCATTGAAGGTGACTGGGTTGGTCAGGCATGATTTGCCCGTGGTGAATCCATGTTGACTATTCCTGATTACCTTCTTGTCCTTCATATATTTGGAAATTGATTCTGAGAGGATGTGCCCCATGATCCTGGGACTGAAGTGATGTTAACTGGTCTCCAGTTCCGTGGATCTTTCTTCTTGCCTTTTTTAAAGATGAGTGTAATGTCAGCCATTTTCAGTTATCAGCTATCATTCTTAGTCTCTGACTTTTCATCCATGATAGACAGTGGCCTCACAATCACATCGACTAGCTCTTTCAGCAGCCCCAGGCAAATCCCAGTCAGACCCATGGATCCAGTTTTGCTAAAACTGTCATTAACCTGTGTGGCTTGCCCCTCTCCTTCCCAAACTGTGCTGGTATACATGGACATCTGGGAGCAGGCTTTGCCTGCGAGCACCAGGAATAAAAGAGGCATCATTATTATTATTATTATTGGCTGTTTCTGTATTTTTCATCACTAGGTTGTTCTCCCAGCCAATAGCATACCCATATTTTCTCTGACTTTCTTTCTGCTACCAGCATATTTGCAGACTCCCTTCATATAACACCTAGTGTATCTCACTAGTCATAAGTCCAGCTGGGCTTTGTTTTTTTTTTTTTTCCTTCTTTCTCTCTCTACTGTTCTCCCTTTTTATGTGTTTTAGTTCATCGAGGAGCTCCTTGGTCAGTTAAGCAGGTTTTCCAACACAAAGGGATCATTTGTTCCTAAGTTATCAGTAAATGTTCTTTAAAAATCATCTAGCTCTCCTGGGCATCCTTTCTCTTCTTGGCTCTTTCCCAGGGGATTTTTCTTAGCCATTCCCCGAAAAAGCTGAAATCTGAGCTTGTAAAATCCGGAATCCCAATTCTGTTGTTTCTTCTCCCATCCTTTTGGATTGTGAACTCGGCCATCTAACAGTCACAGCAGCGAGTCAAATAGATTGTTAGCTCTCCAGAAGTATTAGTATTAGGGACTTGTTACCAAGACTGTCCAGAAACCTTTCGAGTTGCCTGTACAGTGCCCTCCCAGTGGGTGTTTGGATGGTTGAAATTTCCAACATGAATAAAAGCATGTGAGTTGGAGCCTTCTGCTAGCTGTTTGTAGAAGATCTTATCCACTACATCCTTTTGGTCAGACAGGGTAAAAGACTACATCACCACATTCCCAGTGTCATTTCCCCTCTGATCTTCTCTAGAAACTCTCAGTGGGCACATCTATGGTTTCATGTTGGATCTTTGTGGAACTTGTCTCGTAAGTCTCTTTGACTTTATTAATAGTGGTTAGCACTATGGGGTAAATATCCCAATGCTTAGTGCAGAATTTATTTTCCTTTCTAAGGTACTTCGTACACAAGTAGTAGCTGTTTCTGGAGTTTGTTCATCTTTCCTTTCATGAGCATTTTAAATGGAAGAGCTATGTAGCAAACACTCAGGGCTTTTAAAACACTGGTGCTCCTGATGACCTGATTGTCCCACTTTGATTTAGTGAATAACATTCAAAAGCTTGTTTGTGTATTTATTACAGATCATATCAAACTTGCTCTGAGTGAAATAAAGAGGTAATTTTGATGAGGCACTGTATAGGACTGAGCTGTGAAATGTTAAATACTTAAGATTCTAACTTCTGTACTGCATGCAGTATGTGTTCTCCAAGAATTCATTTAAGCATACATATCAGGTATACCTAAGTATAGCAGATATCTGTAAAAAAGGAACATTTTATTTTCACAGTTTGAAACAATGTGGTAAAAGTTCCAAATGGTGCATAAGGGAAAAAAAAATACGGAAAAGAAAATGAGGTAAATGTTTTTTACCTGGCTTATTTCTGAGGAATTATATTCCTCATTGATGCAAGTTTTTCCCATTTAGGACCAGACTATTGTGCTCTTCAGGACCATGGCTGTGAACAGGAATGTGTTAATACAGATGATTCCTATTTTTGTCGATGCCAAGAAGGGTTTAGACTTAATCCAGATAAGAAAACATGCAAAAGTGAGTAATCCTTTGGACATAATGAAATTCATCTGCTTTTATTTCTTAGACCAGCTGTGAATGGTTGAATGGTTTCCTTTCTGAAAGGATGAAAGTTTTCTCTGTAGTAAAGGTTGAAACAAATCTTTCATTATAAACTGGAGTTTTAACTGGGCCAGTCATGCTGGAAAAATTACAGTTTTCTGTTTCATAGACCAGGTTTTCCTTGAATCTCTTCAAAAAATGTTTAATATACAACCTAAAGTGTAGTGTAGGAACCACAGTGGCTCAAAACCAAGAATTTCATTACTTATTTTGAAACTTTCTGACCTTGTCTTGTAGTTAAACAAACAGCTTTTTTTTTTTTATTTCACCTTGCTTTGCTGAGTTCCTTTAGCCAAGGACAGATGTATTTGATTAGCTTTGAGAAAGTAATGGATTGGTAATGTAGTTATTAAAAGCAACTTAAAATCATGCATGAAACCCCATACAGTTTCCTTCAGACTGTATCAAGAACCTCAGCAACATTAGAGTTCTAAACTAATTATATGTATTATTTACTTCACAAAGACTTTTGTGTTACAGCTCTTCCTGAGTGGGGGCCCAGAATCACCGCAAGTTTTCGGTGTAATGCTGTTAACAAAGAACTAGCTTGATCTGGTGACTCAGTTCTAGGGGGAGAATTGTACTGCTGATATTTTATGAATAGGAAGCTTGGTTAGAGCAACATAATTATATTTCTAGACCCTCATAAAATTTATCTGTTCTTGGATTTATCTGTTTCTTTCAGTCTTAAAGATGCTTTCTCATGAAGCATCGTTATCTACACAGTGCTGTTTTTAGAGCAATCCATGCAACTCTGGCTTTTATTATCTGTATGATGTTTTAATGCATTCAGGTTTTTATGGAATTGGATGTGCCTTGGTGAGTACAGGAGCAAAAGAACTATATTTCTAGAATACTTATTGCCAAGGATTTAATTGAAAATTAAAGACAAATAGTAACTCTCATTTGGGGTACTTTTCCTTAACTTTAGGGGGCTTTGGATTTAGCTGTAAATCTGGTGACATTTTCAGGATCAAGCTCCTATTCCAGAAGTTGTTATAACAAAGCTCATGTTAGATAAGCTTGTAAAATAAAGCAGAGCATTTGCATATATGCCCTCTTCATAAATCAGGAAGAATACATCACTGGTGACCAGGCATTCCTGCTCCACTGTGGTATGTAAATTCTAGTGACTGTAGGAGCAAGAGTATGGAGTCAAAGTGCAGTCTTGCCTAGCCAAGTATTTGCAGTCAGCTCACAGATCCACAACTCACTATCAGATGTCCAGAGTTTTAAAAGTTGTCCAAAGTATAGAATGTGGTACCATTTAAGAAAAGTGAGTTTTTCTAAGCTGTTGTACTTCAGAAAACCTCATGACTGGCTTGAATTCTTTAGTGTTTTTCTCTCTACAGAAGTAAACTTCTGTGATTTAGGTCAGCATGACTGTGAACATGAATGTGTTCATATAGAAGAGTCACTTGGGTGCAAATGTCATCCTGGATACGCCCAACAACATGATGGCAATACGTGCAGAAATGAGTGTCTCATGAACTGCAGCAGCTAGTTACTGCAGTGGGCTGAGGTGTGAACAGAATGAGAAAATGCTCGAGTCCCTTTTGAGATCTTTTGGAGCTCTGCAAACCTATGTTTCTGTAAAGTCAACCACGAGCCAGTCCTAGTGAAGTAATGCTGTAGAAAGATCCCAGATTCAATACGGAACTAAAACATCATCTTCTCCAATCCAAATAACTGGGAAAAGGTGTTCAGTCCTGGTGTCTAACAGAATGGCAGAACTTACTCTGGAACATCTGTATCATTGCTTTGTGCTATTTAAACTGCAGCACACCTAAAACTAATGTATGTAGATATGTGGAGATGTATAGAAACTTCCCACTTCCATATGTTTACACTTTCATCAGTCTGTTTGATAAAATGTCCTCTGTTATTAAGAATGTTACTAAAGGTGCACGAGAAAACACCAGCGCCATTCCACACTTGCTGTCACTTGGTTTTCAGAAGATACTTTTTTTTTCCCACAGAACCATTTTGCACATCATCTAAAATATTGGTAGCATTTTTGCCTGATGTAGTTAATGACAAATTTTGCCAAAGGAACACTCCATCACTGAAATTAAAAATAGTTTATAGGCCAAGGAGTAATTATTTTTAAATAAGCTATTTGTGTTAAAGCCATATTTAAGGAAACTTGGGTGTGTAGCAAGAGCTCAGAACTTTTTAACAATTATGTTTTTAGGCTATCACAAGTTGAATATCTAAAAATAAATATATCCCAAGACGTTGAATATCTAAAAATAAATATATCCCAAGACACTAGTTGTTTTTGTTTGTTTGTTTTTAAATACAGACCTTTCCCCCTCTCCCCTCCCCTTCTCTTCCTTCTTAAAATTATTAAAAAAAAAAAAAAGTGCAATGAAGCACACATGATGAACAAATTTACAGTTATGCTATTTCCTAAAGCCTGGAAATTAGCAGCTTATAAGTACTCTGCTCCTTGAAAGCATGTGTTAAAAGTTTCTGCATGAGAACCCAAAGTGTTTAAATGTTAAAATTTGTATTAGTGTGGGTGTTTGTTTTGGTGCCAAACTTGAGATGCATTTTTTCAGACTCTTTTTTATTTTCTCTTTTTTTCCACATTTTTTGTGTGCTCTGAGAAGTTACACAAGCCTCTTCGTGATGATGTAAACCCTTGGAATAAGGAGACTGTTCCAGCTGGAACTCCCTGTAACTAGTAAAAACTTACACCTCAGCTTCACTTGTTCAAGCCAATGTTATCTCTACTTATGTATAATGGTAAATTTGGACCAACTCCTGCAAACTCATTGCCTAGTTAAATAAACTAATAAACAGCAATATTTAAAACTAAGTAATTTTACATTAAGTATAGGATTTTTTTTTATGTAGACAGCTACAGACGTGTCTGTTCACATCTGTAAATGATTTGCAAACAGAGACGTGAGATTCTGTTTGTGTCTGAGGGAACTCCACTACTTTTGATCAAGTTAAGCTAAAGTGATTTGGGCCTATATAACTAAAAATAGCCATTAGCGAGTCAGGAATAAAATGTTATGAGAAAGTTCAGTATAAAGCTTTTTTCCTAAAATGTGCTTTTTCTATGCTTATAGAGTCAGCAGATTACATAGTACATTTGCAAGTGCACGTATCTCACCCTTTAGCTTTGCTGTCTGTTCTGTGGAACAGTTTCATGCAAGATTCAATAAATATTCCATTTTATCTTATTTGGAATCGGAATAGAAATAGGAAAACCAAGTAAATGGAACATGTTAAGACACTCCCATACTCATAATTTATATATGTTCTCCATTAGACTTTAACTGCTGGAACTTGTTGGCAGGATAAAGTTTTAATTTGTGATTTCTCACTTGTTGAAAAAGAATTTACTGTTTATGAAATAATCTGAAAGCTATATTTTTTATTACAAGAGTTGCTAATATTCGTACCTTCTCCCTGAGAAAATTTTATAGTGAACAAAAGAGAGAGTCTTGCCTTTTAAAGAAAGAAAGCATGGTCCTGTGGGTAATACCAGGCAGGATTTCAAGACTCTGCCTTCACTACACTTTGCATTAGTTTCCCTTTGTGACATTTGGCAAGGGAAATCTGCACTTCATCAAGTTTGTTGTCAGCTGTGTGAGGTTGTTGTATTAATTTCACTTAGGTGTTGTTAATTACTTCAGGTTATTCAAATAGGTGGGGATGCTGCATAAATAAAAAGCTGTACTGACCTTTTTCCCTTGCTCTGCAAAGTCATTATGCACGATCTACAGCGTCATAATGTATATACCTAAAGCTCCATTGTGCTTTCTTCAATTATTAACACAAATCAATAGGAGTGGACCACTGTGCTGAAAGCAATCATGGCTGTGAGCAACTGTGCCTAAATACTGATGACTCCTACGTCTGTCAGTGCTCTGAAGGATTTGTCATCAATGAGGACCTAAAAACCTGCACACGTAAGTCTTCTGAGAACCGAACCTACTTGATCTGAGCTCAACTGGGAAAGGTTTCTGTTTTCATCCAGGAAAGAGAACACACCTCCAGGGTGAGGGAAGTGATGCCATCCAGAGGGACACTGTGAGACCTGAGAGGCAGGCCTGTGCGAACCTCTTGAAGTTCAACAAGGCTAAGCACATGGTCCTGCAGCTGGGTCAGGGCAGTCCCAAACATGAATACAGGCTGAGTAATGAGTGGATAGAGAACAGCCCTGCAGAGAAGGACTTGGGGGTACTGGTGGATGAAAAGCTCAACATGAGCTGGCAATGTGTGCTTGCAGCCCAGAAGGCCAACCCTGTCCTGGGCTGCATCAAAAGAAGTGTAGCTAGGAGGTCGAGGTGATTCTCTGCCTCTACTCCAGTCTTGTGAGACCCCGGCATTCAGTACTGCATTCGGTTCTGGTGCCCCCAGCACAAGAGAGACATGGACCTGTTAGAGCAAGTCCATAGGAGGGCCACGAAGATGATCAAAAGGCTGGAGCAGCTCTCCTATGAAGATGGGCTGAGAGAGCTGGGGTTATTTAGCCTAGAGAAGAGAAGGCTCCAGGGAGACCTTATAGCGGCCTTCCAGTACTTAAAGGGTTCCTGCAGGAAAGATGGGGAGAGACTCTTTATCAGGGAGTGTAGCGGCAGTACAAGGGCTGATGGTGTTAAACTAAAAGAGGATAGGTTTATATTAGGCCTTAGGAAGAAATTCTTCATGATGAGGGTGGTGAGGCACTGGAACAGGCTGCCCAGAGAAGTTGTGGATGCCCCATCCCTGGAAGTGTTGAAGGCCAAGTTGGATGGGGCTTTGGGCAACCTTATCTAATGGAAGGTGTCCCTGCCCCTGGCAGGGGAGTTAGAACTAGATGATCTTTAAGGTCCCTTCCAACTCAAACCGTTCTATAGTTCTATGTTTCAGTTTATTCTCACAGACTGCATTTCGAAAATACCTTAATAATGTTTTGAAAGCAGACACAGAGGGAAAAGGACTTGGGAAAAGATACTTGTCAAGATGACTGTAAATCCTAGTGTTTTCAGAAGAGTCTTGGAAGCTCTGTTCATCCCCAGTCATTGAGGACAGTTTTTCAGTTACATGACACGTGTCTGACTGACAGGTCATCTTGACAGTGGTGTCACTCAGGTAAACTGCATCATCTGATGTGGGGCGGGAGAAGTGTGAGTCCCATACAGCTTTACAGTTTGCATGGAAGCCCTTTAAAAGTGAACAAAAGTTGTCCTGACAATTCTCCACCCTTTGTAGATCTAATGATTGTTGAGAATCATTGCAGTTTCACAAATAGCCAAATTGCCTCCTTCACTGGAAAAATAATATGTAAAACGGCCAGGAAAAGAGGAATGTGAATGTATTTTGCCTGTTGACTTTTCCTGGACCTGTCCTCTTTGATGAGAGAGTTTTGGCTACCTTTTCTACAGATTATAGAGGTACATTATTTTTCAAGCTTGTTGAGTGTTGGAGTAACTCCAGAGTTTGCTCCTTTACTTGCACTTGGGCAACAGTTTTAACAGAAATCATACTGCTCAGATACAGAAATGATCTTGGGAAAAGTGAGACAAATCAACAAAGGCAGTTTGCCTTTGTCTTTAACCTTGTCTTTTCCTCTGTACTACCCTTTTTAGCCCCACCCAATATCTTGGCAGATTTTGCTTCTGTCACTGCGACGCTCTAAAAACAGACAGATAGTAATGCAGATTTAGTACTCTTGTATTGTACATATAACTGGTATGTATAATTGGGCTCTACTAGAAACGATTTATATGAAAATTTATCTAAAAGAACCACTGGAAATTCAGAAACAGCCAAACTATATTTTTAAAAGTTTTATCAACTTGCAAGTGGAAAATCCCTTTTCCTTTGTAGTAAAAGGAGGTGTTTTTTTTCACTTAGTCATCTTCCTCTAGGCTGTAGTTGGAGACCCGTTAGCAGCATTAAAACTGTGCAGTGGCTTCTGGAATCTCTCCATGCAATAAAACCTGAGGCCTTTTGAATGGTTCTTCTTCTTGCCAGTGTATCCCTCTTCTCATATTTATTCAGAGATTGGATTTGTCCTATTCCTGAGTACAGATGAGTTGCTGAAACTTTGTGGGTTTTTTAAGCTATCATGAAAAGAGTTTTGGCACTTGGGATGTCCTGAACGAGCGGCTGAGTGGACGGGATTAGCACTTAACGTATACCACTCCTAATGGGAAAACATCTGGGAATGACAACACTGGTGTCATATACAGAGGCACAGGTATCTTAAGACAGCTGGGGGAGTATCTGATTTCTGCTCTGACAACTAATTACAAAAAAATGAGTGACACTCTGTGTGTAGCCTATAAAGAGTAGTGAGTGCTGCCTGCAGAATCCTGGGGATACTATGTCTTTGTACTACAGAGAAGAAACATTTAGGAAATTTGAGATGGAAAAATGGACCATATTTGATAGTTCTTCTCATTTACAGTTCATTGCAAAAACTTGCATAGACTAAGCCAAAGACCACTGAGGTCCCAGAGAGGTTTTCTACTTGCTGCCACAGCAGCTAGGTCAGGCACACAAGCAAGTTCTGTGGAATGTCATGTTTACATCAGATCATTTAGAGACCATCTTTGAAGAATGTTCGCAAGGTAGCTTTTCGGTCTTTGCCACTGTCTTTTACAAAATCATTGTTAAAGTACTGAGTTTTTTTAATTCAATTTGTGAGTACAGAGACGTACTCTGTTGAGCTGTGTTAAGTATTCTCAGTTCTGCTTGCAGCAATCAATGCAAAGTATACCACAAGGCCTTCTTACATTTTACTGAAGGTGTGTATATTATCAGATAAGGAATGGGACTGTTACTTAAGTGATACAATGTGCTTATATTTGCTTGCTTATATGCCATGGAAATACTAGAGATGAAAAATAATTGTTTAATTAATTGTTAATTTTTTTAATAACTTCAATTCCTCCTGCAGGAGTTGACTATTGTGCTCTGAGTGATCATGGCTGTGAACACTTGTGTATAAGTGGTGACAGATCTTATACTTGTCAGTGTTTTGAAGGATACAGACTTCGGAATGATGGGAAAACATGTAAACGTAAGTTATTATTCAGCAACTCAATGTTAGATTTTTATTACACACACGGAAAAAATCTGTAGGGTAGGATTTGATTGTCTAAACATTGCTTTCCAGTGTCATTTTAAATGCTCTAGGATTCCAGAAGTTCACAGTTTCCCCTTTGGCGTCATATTTGCCAGCAGTATGTCAATGTCTTGGATATTCTAGGGCATCTAAAGTGGCACTGGGTGCATACTTTTAGGCACTTGAATCACTCCCTGAATATCTGGGATACATGAAATGTAGCTCTGACACTGGTCTGTTGTGGATCCAAAATTATTTTACTCTAGCTTACTGATCCTTATATCAGACAACTGTAATTTTCTTCTCAAATCAAGGCAAAAATATGTAACATTTCAAAAGACTTGTACAGCATGAAGAAGCCTGCAATACTAACGTAATGTTCATTTTTTCGTCCAATATGGGATAAGGGTGATTGCAAAAGAGATATCATAATTGCATTATACATTTGGCTACATTATGCAGTTATGATGAGTGACAGATATAAAAAAAAATCGAAAATTTCTCTCAAGTATTAGAGCACGCACTAAGCGATCAAAGAAGAATTGTGGATAAGTCCTTGGAAAACACACAGGCATGAAATATTTTGTAACTATAATCCCAATCATATGCAAGGATCTCATCAATATCTACTGTTAAAAAAACATTTGCAAAATTTTTTTTAAAAGTCATCCAGACACTAACATGACAAATGAAAAGTTCCATATTATCAATTTGTATTACATACATCACATCAACACCCTATGTTATTAGTCCATTTGAACAGAGACAAATTTTGCTTGTTTCAAAAAGTACTGACACTTTGATATTGCAAAAAGCTAAAAGCGAGTGAAATTTTATGTCCATGCAGCAGTCCTTGCAGGAAAATAAAAGCTGTGGGGAAAAAAGTGAAAGCAAGAAAGATATTAGTTTATCCAATGTTAATAAATAGATGTAATTTTTATTTTATTTTGAAATATAAATTGTAACTAAATCACGTATCAGGAAAGCCCACTGAACATCTGCTTACCCAGCTGTAGCTGACAATTTTCCAGAATGCAACAGCAGGATCATACAACTGGTCTTTCTCATTACATTTAAACATTACATACAGTGAGCTGTTGTAATTCTAGTTTACAGAAAAATGACAAACTCCATCTGAACTTAACCACAGGAAAAGAAAGCATAACTATTTCAGGTTTGAGCAGGTTTTTTACTGAAGATAAAATGACAGTGATGGAAAGATCTGTTTCTCACCAGAAAGTTTACTTGAAATGTGGATGTGGGATTTAGGTGCCTTTGGAAATCCTGTGGGTCACTAATCTGCATGCCGGGGACACGTGAAATTATACAAACTCTGGAACCAAAACAGTGTACTTTTCCTTAGTAATAAGGTTATAAAATTTGTAGAACAAAGATGTACCTTTCTGTTACAACAAAAACTGACAGGAGGTGCTGTAAATGATTTGCAGAATTGAGTCCAGAATACCAGCAAGGACAAGAATATTTAGTAACTGGAAGCTGTAAGATTGAATATCTTGTCCTTAATTAACGCAATTCTTAATCTTTTAAATTATTCTCAGGTAAAAATGTCTGCAAATCAGTCAGCCATGGCTGTGAGCATGTTTGTGTTAGTGCTGACGATTCCTACATCTGCAAGTGTCGTGAGGGATTCATATTGAGAGAAGATGGGAAGACATGCAGAAGTGAGTAACCACTATATATTGAATATTTTTGCATGTGCATTAGACAAGGAAGGAAAAAAGTTTATCACTTCTCACTAGAAAACATCCTTTTGATATCTACATTTTTGAACATGTTTTCATTAAAAACTGTATTTATATCTAAATTATTCACAGGACGGGACATCTGCAAATCAGTCAGCCATGGCTGTGAGCATATTTGTGTTAACAAAGATGACTCATATGCTTGCGAGTGTCATGAGGGTTTCCTACTGAGAGAAGATGGGAAAACATGCAGAAGTAAGTACTCTGGTAATAACTGGTAGACTTTTATGTATGTTGATTTGTGGAAGTGTTTTATCTAATACCACTTTCGTGGTTTATTCATAATGTAGGAGTAGCACTGTTATACCTGCCAGAAGCTTGTAAGAGACTCAGTGCACAGAAATAGTGTATTTTAATTGCCAAAATGAGACAAAAAAAGACCCAAAAATTTTAAGGTACCAAGAGTTAGAAGTGTTTGCTGCCTAAATTTCTGTCCATTTCTTTCAATGACATCAGTAGACCTCATAAAAGCTATTACTTCTCCATGCATGATATATTCATTATAGATGTGCTTTAACCAAAAAGTGTCAACTATTCTCAGATAAAGACATTTGCAGTTCAGTTGACCATGGCTGTGAACATGTTTGTGTTAATGCTGATGAGTCATACATCTGCCAGTGTTATGAGGGATTTGCACTAAGAGAAGATGGAAAAACATGTAGAAGTAAGTATCCTTATCTAGAATAGAAAATTTCCTTTATGATCTGTGCATCTGTAGACAAGTTTTAAATACTGGCACCCTTATTTTTTTCCAGATAAAGATGTTTGCAATTCTGTTGACCATGGCTGTGAGCATGTTTGTGTGAACACTGATAACTCATACATTTGCCAGTGCTATGAGGGTTTTGTATTGAGGGAAGATGAGAAAACATGTAAAAGTAAGTTATTTGATGTTCCTGTATTTTTGCACTCCGGGGTCTACTGAAGAAGCATGTTGTGTTAGAGGTAGGTCTTCTTATTTGTGATTTTACCTGACAAAAAGGAGGATAAATTCTTTATTTTACTAGGAGCTTATTACTTTTAGTCTTTACATTTTTAGAAATGTTCTCATTTATTAAACTGTAGTAAATAAAATCTAAATTATTCCTAGGTAAGGACATCTGCAAGTCAGTCAGTCATGGCTGTGAACATCTTTGTGTTAATAATGACGACTCATACACTTGCCAGTGCCATGACGGATTTGTACTGAGGCAAGATGGGAAAACATGCCGAAGTAAGTAGCTTATGAATAAAAGAAGAAATTTCATTTGCCTTTTATTTGGAAATTATTCAGTGGTTCACGGTGGTCAGAGAGGAATATTGTCCTCTATAGATCTTAAGGTTTCTGTGAATTAATTATTGTTTGAACTAAAGATATATTTCAGAAAATCAACCAATTTTAAGGTCTGAATGTAGCTTTTAAAATGTGAGCTTCATTTTTAGACTATGCCAAGATTATCTTGAGCATAGGATGTTGCTGCATTTTACTTTGATGGGTTGAAGTTCTGGTTGCCACTGTGTCATTCTGTATATACTCATGTAGACCATAGTTTAACCTGTTCCTTAGCTTAACCTCTTAACATAGTCTTTAGTAAATGATAGGCAGATGAAACTCCTTCAGGCTCTTTATATGTTTTCTAATCTTTTCATAAATCTCTTCTTGCTCTCCTAAATCCTCTTCTATTTATCAGCATCCTTGCAGGGACACCACAGTGGTACAAAGTCTTCTAATACAAGGTATAGCAGGGTCCAGGGCAGAGGAACTATAACCCACCTAATTCTTATTTGAATCTACCCCTTTTTAGTGACCAAAGATAGCATTACTGTGTGAGCATAAGATTTTGCTAATGCTCATGTTCAGCCAGTTATCTACCATGACCATAAGCCGTTTAAAACTCTCGGTCACACAAGTGTCCCACATCCTGTAAGTATAGTCTTCATCCTTTTTTTCTAAATATGTAAGTTTACTTCTTGCTATTTTAAAATACATATGGTTTGTTGTTACTCAGCCTGCAAAAAGATTCCTGTCTCCCTATATTAGCAGCTGCTCTATTTTTATTTGCCATTCCCTCAACATTGGAGTAACCTACAAACTTTGTCAGTGATTTTTTTTTTTTTTTTTAAGATTATTCACTAAAATGTTAAGTAGTAGAGAGCAGGGCAAATTCTTAGAAAGAAAGCCACTTGATGATTCCCTATTTACAATTTATCCTCTAGACCTCTCTAGTCAGTGTTAATCCATATTATGTCGATTCTGTAGTCTGTTTTCTTCATCAAAATAAATAATGAGACTGATGCCTTACTGAATTCTCCATTGTATGAATAGCCTGAGCTTTATGAACCAGCCTCATAATAAATTAAAAAAGATTCTTATTTACTTTTCTGGGATCTATTTTTCCACAATACCAACTTGATTAATTTTCTTTCTTTTATTTTCTCTCAACTTGATTCATTTTCTTTCTTTTATTTTCTCTGAATCAAGTCCACAATATCTATTCCGTTGTTTAAATGCAGATCAATGTCAAGCTGACAGGCTTACAGTAAACTAGTTATCCTTTTCAAACATTGTGTGTATATGCACAGGGGATGGAAACTCCTCAGTGTTTTGGGGCTTGCTTGTAGTTCTAGGAGGTAATGCAAAAATAACACTAAGCATCCAAAGTGTTATTCAGCCAGCTCTTTCACAGCTCTTGGCTGCAAGTGATCTGGAGATAACTACTGTTTCGTCAGTAGGTGCTGTGTGACCTGCTTCTCAGCTGATGAAACTCTTCATTCCAACAATATCATCAGTAGCCTATTTCATAAGTTCAGATCTTAATATACTAAATTTTTCTACCTTTTCTGCATTAAGATCAACAATTCAACTATTTCTATCTACTAATTAACAATATAATGTTAGAACACTTGTTGTTCCAAGTGGCCTTTAAATAACTCACTCATACTGTTCTTTATTTTGTTGATCATGCATTCCCTTGTCTTTTATCGTATTATTTCAGTGTTTTCAAATTTCACATATTTTCATTTTCATTAAATAAGGTGACTTTTCCTTTCATGCATTATTCAAATCTTACAGCTGTTTTCCATTTCAATTTATAAAGGAAGTTGCTTTTTTAACTACTGTGGTACTCTTTTTTGATGATATGACTAGGGTTTTTTGGAGGTATCTGGGTAAGGTAATCTAAAATAACCTTAAATGCCTTGGCTCATAATTGCTTTCAGCTCTGTAAAATTTATCCTTTTGAAGTAATAGCTATGTCTGTTGCTGGTTTGTATTTCATTCTATCTGAAAACAGATGTTGCACACAGCTGTGTATAAGCTGATGATAACTGATGCTAATTTTTACTTCCATAGCCATTTCTTCTTTACCTGCTAGAATGGGATCTAGTTTAGATTTTTATGTCTTGAATGTAATGCTTTTTGAGTTAGAAGATTTTCCTCTATAGTATTTTTTGGAATTTTTGTATTAGCGGCATGAGACCTCCAAGTAATGTGCCTCAGAGTGAAGTTCTAGTGAAAAAATAAATGTCTTCCCTACACATTAAACTTACTTAGTTGTTTTGCTAATTGCTAAGAACCAAGGGAAGCTAGTTGATAGAATCTATTTGGATTTCAGCAAAGCTTTTGATATGATTTCTCATAGTATCCTTCCGTACAAAACATCCAGCATACAGTTAGATAAATATATAATACGATGAATGAGCAATTGGCTGGCAGGTTGGGCTCAGAGGGTTATAGTAAAGGGGGTTACATCAGGCTGGTGACCAGTCACTAGCGGGGTTCCCCAGGGCTCCATTTTAGGGCTGGTTCTCTAAAATGTTTTCATAAATGATCTGGACACAGGACTTAAATGCATACTAAGCTTGCAGACAACACTAAATTAGGAGGAGCCATTGAATCCCTTGAGGTCAGAGAGGCCCTGCAGAGAGATCTCGACAAGTTAGAGGGCTGGACAGTCACCAACTGCGTGAAGTTTAACAAGAGCAAGTGCCGGATTCTGCACCTGGGAAGGGGCAACCCTGGCTGTATGTACAGACTGGGGGATGAGAGGCTGGAGAGCAGCCCTGCAGAAAGGGATCTGGGGTTCTGGCTGATGGCAAGATGAACACGAGCCAGCAGCGTGCCCTGGCAGCCAGGAGGGCCAGCCGTGCCCTGGGTGCATCAGGCACGGCACTGCTGGCCGGTCGAGGGAAGGGATTGTCCTGCTCTGCTCTGCGCTGGTGCGGCCTCACCTCGAGCACTGTGTGCAGTTTTGGGCACCACGGTGTAAGGAGGACATGAAACTATTCGAAGGTGTCCGGAGGAGGGCTACAAAGGTGATGAAGGGTCTAGAGGGGAAGATGCATGAGGAGCGGCTGAGGTCAACTGGATTGTTCAGCCCAGAGGAGAGGAGACTGAGGGGAGGCCTCATGGCGGCCTGCAGCTTCCTCATGAGGGGAGCAGAGGGGCAGGCGCTGATCTCTTCTGTCTGGTGACAGTGACAGGACCCGAGGGAACGGCATGGAGCTGTGACAGGGGAGGTTCAGGCTGGGTGTTAGGAAAAGGTTCTTCACCGAGAGGGTGGTCGGGCACTGGAACAGGCTCCCCAGGGCAGTGGTCACAGCACCGAGCCTGCCGGAGTTCAAGAAGTGTTTGGACAGCGCTCTCAGAAATATGGTCTGATTTTTGGGTGGTCGTGTGTGGAGCCAGGAGTGGGACTTGATGATCCTTGTGGGTCCCTTCCAACTTGAGATATTCTATGATTCTGTGATTGTAACCAATGTGAACTTTGCTGTCAGAGGCATCCACTGTTGTACTTCCTATACATAGAAAGTAGTTCTGCATTAGCAACTGGGAATGTTTTCTTTTTTGTTGCAGTGAAAAAGCAACAGGAAATGCTGATAGATGGCTTGACTTCCTCCTGTACTTTCTCCCTCTCTATCCTTCTTGAAGAGGTTATGACCAATTGGTTTTAACATTGCACCTATGCAAATCCTCAGATCAATTTTCATCAGTACCAGTTAGATTTTATTTATCCTCTTAAATGAGTAGTTCCTATTCTCCTGCGTTTTGCTTCTGCAGATTGTTGGCATTGATGTAAGAATCCTAAAGAATTATTTTGCTTCATGTTCTGTGGTGTTTTGCTTAATTTTGTTTTTACTAGCATGAATTTATGCTAAATGACTATACTAAATTATTCCTTCCTTTTACTGCTGTCAGTGTAGCATCCTTCTCCTTAATTTAGTCAGATTAATCTTAAAATGATTCATTATCAGTGGGAGGCCATCCAAACCATGCAGTTCTTTCTGCTCAGATAGTAAAGAACTCATGCCCTATGTGCATGAGCTAAACTGTCAGTCATTTAACTAGCCAGAAATTTGCTTTCAGTTTGCATGCTTCCATGTTTCTTTGCTCATGGGATTACCCCTGCAGTCTTTATATTTATAAAAAAAAAGAGTTTAACTAGCAAATCACATTAAATATTATCTAACTATTGCCAGGGAAGGATATTTGCAAATCAGTCAACCATGGCTGTGAACATGCCTGTGTTAATGCTGGTGATACATTTGTCTGTAAGTGTCGGGAGGGATTCCTGCTAAGAGAAGATGGAAGAACATGTAGAAGTAAGTAGTCTGATATTTGCCAGCATACTTTTTATCTGCAGTTCATGCTTGTGTAGAAATGTATTAACTAGCAAGAGCTCTCATTATTCTCAGATAAAGATCTTTGCAAATCAGTCAACCATGGCTGTGAACATGTTTGTGTTAATACTGATGATTCATATATCTGCAAATGCCATAATGGGTTCCTACTGCGAGAAGATGGGAAAACCTGCAAAAGTAAGTAGTATGAGAACTTAATTTGATGAATTACACATGTAATCAAGGCCTCTGCTGATAGATATTAACTACCAGCTCTTTTGTTTGCAGACAAGGATGTTTGCAATTCAGTCAGCCATGGCTGTGAACAAGTTTGTGTGAATACTGAAGAATCATACATCTGCAAGTGTCATGAAAATTTCACACTGAAGGAAGATGGAAGGACTTGTAGATGTGAGTAGCCTGAGCCATAAAAGCATGTTTTTGTTTCAGGCTTTTGAGTGTTGTGGCTGTGAGTGCTTGCGCATATATATGTTTATTTGTGATTTCTAGCTACTTAAGCTGGTTAATAAAAGATGTTATCTCTCCCTGAAGAACCTCACCTAACAAACTCCATCCACTCTTCTCAGATAAAGATGTTTGCAAATCAGTTGATCATGGCTGTGAGCATATTTGTGTTAATACCGATGATTCCTATATGTGCAAGTGTCATGAGGACTTTGTACTGATGGAAGATGGGAAAACTTGTAAAAGTAAGTTGTTTAATCTTCATTATGTACTTTCTGGTCTGTTAATGAAACACATTATATAGTGTGTTCTTCGTGTCTTTAACATACAATTAACTTCATGGAATAACATGCAGTCAGCTTCATGGAAATGCGCTCCTTCATGGTTATTGCTATAATTTTTATATTTTGTGAAAGTTATTTACCTACCTAACCATGCTAAATATTATTTTCATTATTCTCAGGTAAAAATATCTGCAAAACAGTCAACCATGGTTGTGAACATGTCTGTGTTCCAAGTGGTGATTCATACACGTGTCAGTGCCACAAAGGGTTTATATTGAGGAGAGACAGGAAAACATGCAGGAGTGAGTAGCTGGAACTTTTATGGGGAATATTTCAGTCATAAAAATGATTAGAGACTAAATTTTTCTCAAAACTGGTTTATGCCAGTTTTGCATTTGAGAACAGACTTAATAAGGAAATTCTCTTAACAATTCTCAGATAAAGACCTGTGTAAGTCCATTGACCATGGCTGTGAACACGTGTGCATTAATAATAACAATTCATACAGCTGTCAGTGCCATGAGGGTTTTGTCCTGCGACAAGATGGAAAAACATGTCGAAGTAAGTAACTGAATATGTCTATCAGCCACTCTTCTCCAGTATTACTACATAAAAAAAAACAAAGATGTTCTACTTCTTTGTCATATATTCTTCAAATACCATGTTTGGAGTGTTTGAATTTATAAATATGTTAAATAGAATACATATAAATATTTCAATTTCTCCTAGGCAAAGATGTCTGCAAATCAGTTGCACATGGTTGTGAACATATTTGCATTAATAATGATGATTCATACATCTGCAAATGTCAGGAGGGATATGTACTAAAAGAGGATCAGAAAACATGCAGAGGTAAGTACATTTTATTTGGAAAGAATCTGTTTGTTTGATTTTTAAAATTACTTGACCTCACTTCACATGCCTCACTTCAAAACTGAAACATTATTTGAAAGCCCAAAGCATACGTGAGTGTGATGGAAAATGTCTTGAACAATTTAGCTTCATGCTCACATAAGCAAAAAACTAACAAAATGGAACAGTTTTGATATAGCATCAAGTACAACAATAATCCTTTCCAAACATCAGGAAAAAAGCCAGAATGAAATCTTATTATCAAGGAATGTGTACTTTAATCAGATTCTAGAAGAAAATGATGGAAACTCTGTTTTTATATCCTAGCTGTGTTCTTCACTTACAGTTTTCCCCACTTAATGGTCATTCTTAAAATTTGCTTAAAAATCTAATTTACTGCAAACTCTTAAAAATTTGCAGTATTTTTAAGAGTTGTAGTATTCTGTAGAGCGGCGCGTCTTGATGGATATTCCCTGTGATTACATTTTTGTTATAAACTCTCAGTCATGAGCACACTCAGCTTTTGATATAGACTGTACACAACATCTCCAGACACACTGGCAAGACTGACTGAGCCAGGAGCAAGGTACTGTAGATGATACCCAAGTTCATGCAGTCCTTAAGTATCTAGGTCCTGTTTTCAGCTTTGTGAAGTTTTTTCATGATCTAAACACTGCTGCTTATTTCATAGGATGCACTGAAGGCCCAGTTGACCTGGTGTTTGTGATTGATGGATCAAAAAGTCTCGGAGAGGATAATTTTGAAATTGTAAAACAATTTGTCTCAGGAATATTGGATACACTTGAGATTTCACCAAAAGCTGCTCGAGTTGGTTTGCTTCAGTATTCCACTGAAGTCCGCACAGAGTTTACATTAAGGCAGTTCAGCTCAGCCAAAGACATGAAAAAAGCTGTATCACAAATGAAATATATGGGGCGAGGTTCCATGACAGGACTGGCTCTGAAGCAAATGTTTGAGAGAAGCTTCACAGAAGCAGAAGGAGCCAGACCATTTTCAGCAAATGTCCCTCGTATCTCCATTGTATTTACGGATGGACGAGCCCAAGATGAAGTCTCTGAGTGGGCTGCTAGAGCAAAGCAAAATGGTGAGTGGAGATGTCTTTGGTTCTTTCTAAAAGGCAAATATTGTGATAAATAACATGTGGTAATAGTGTAGATGTGCTATAGTATCTGCTAATCAAGCAGGAGTTTGCCACAGCAGTCTGGCTAGTACAATGATCACTTTTAACAGAACATCAGATCTTTGGTGTTCACAGGAGCCTTTGCTATATGGCATGTCGTTCCTAGTGTGGGACTCATGATTAGTGCCTCACCACTGGGGTTCAGTGCCAACCACAGGTAGTGGCTCTACCCACGTGGCATGCCATGAATTTCCCTGAACATATCCATTAAGGGTAGATACTTGATACAGAGAGCACCAGGAACTTCATCAAAAACTCTAACAGTATGAAAACACTAATAAAAACAATAAAAAAAACCCTATCTCTTCAAAATACAGAAATCTGTCCTTCTGGGAAGTTTTGTGGTAATAACTGGTTATATCTTTATTTACTTATATTATGTATTTTTAATTAATTTTAAAGTGCTGATGGTGTTCTGGAAGGAAGATGGCATCTCCTTTCAAACGTATATAGCTGTAGTGCTGTTTGTCTTTGTGCCTTGTGATAACTCATGCTGAAAAGTAACTCAAAACTGGTGATTTTTAATATAAAATATGTCTGGGGCAGAAATCCATCCTCTAAAACACCTGTACCACAAATCAAAAACTTTTCAGCTATTCAGCAGAGATTACTGAAAATTTTCAAAACTTTTCAAGAAAATGAAGGATCCCTTCTTCCTTTACAAAACATTTTCTATGTTCTGAGAAACTGCATTAAGAACCAGGACTGATGGACCACAACACAGAGAAAATAGACAGACTTTAGACGGTCCTGCGCATATTTTTTCTGGCTTTGTTTTATTGACTTCATATAAAAATCATGATGATGTATGAATAGTATAGCTCTGGTCAGGGCTGATATTTCTTTGTATGAAGAAAAGGGTATGAGAAGAGTATGTGCTGACAAGGTTGCAATGAAACATAAACTAAGTGCTTTTAAAAAATTAAAAACAAAATGAAAGATTTATACACTAAATAGTGAGATCTGGGAAAGTACATGGAGAATTTACAGGACTGAAGGAAAACAGTACTAAGCCAACTTTGCTTACTTTCTGAATGAAACCTCAGCTCCAGACTGTTTACACTGATATTTGTAGTGCTACAAGCCAAATCCATCCCCTGTGTAATTGCAGTGTAGGCAATGTAGTCATGCTGAACATAAAATTGGCCTTGAATGCTTTATCACTGATATCTCCAAGTCTTTAAAAAGCAACAGACTTCAGCATGACTGGTCCATTCATTAAATTGAATAAGCTTCTGGTGAATGTTTTACTTTCCTGGCTGAAGTGCAGTTGTAGGCAGATTCATGACAAAAAGTAAGGAGATGCTTGAACAAAATGTTAAAGAGTTGGAAAACGCGTATTTTATGATGTTAATCAGGCCCAGGATTCTTCAGCAAAAAGGTTAAAGTTGCAATTCAGTGAGTGTGTAGCTGTTACTATTCAGTGATGATAATAAAGGGATGTCAAACCTCCTTATCCTAAGTTTTATCTGAAACTAAGCAGCTGAGAAATCAGCGTTTGCTCTTGAATCTTATAAAAGACCTTGAAATACTATGAAGCTAATTGTTGTATTATGGAAAAAAAAAAAAACAAAAAACAATACTAGTTGTGGACATTTTCTAAGCCAGAAATGATGTAAAGAGAAATGTTGTGTCAAATCATGTGTTCACAAGAATAAAGAAATCCATGGTTAACTGCTGAAAAAGGGGATATTGAAGATCACCGTGTTTTCTATCCATTGCTTGTTTATAGTCTGTCCAATGAGAGGGTTGTAAACCACTTCCTCCTGCCCTGCTATCACAGTAAAGAAAACTGTAAATCCTTTTTTATTTCTCCCTAGCACCTCTGCAGGGGAGATGCCTGTACCGAGCATTGTAATGTCCTTTATCCCCTAGACCCACAGATCGATTCTTTTCCCATTCTTCTTACCCTCATAGGTTTGGATGCCTTTGCTGTACCTCCCAGCCCACTCCTTAGAATGAAAGAATCTAGTATCAATTTGCTCTGAGGGTTCTGGTGAAAAACTAAATATTTATATTTTTCTAAAAAATTACTGGCATCTTTCAAGATTCTGACCCATTTGCTGACATGTAGCAGCTCTCCCCATCAACTCAGTAAGTAGCTTTTTCATGCACACCCTACATACATAGACATACACAAGCCAGGAACTTTCAGTACAACTGGGAGGCTAACGTGTATGATTCACAGAATCACAGAATGTTTGAGGTTGGAAAGGACCTCTGAAGGTCATCTGGTCCAATCTGAGAGCCAGCTACCTAGGACCATGTCCAGATAGCTTTTGAAAATCTCCAAGGAGGGAGGCTCCACAGTCTCTGTGGACAACCTGTGCCAGTTCTCTGTCACCTGCAGAGTAAAAAAGTGTTTCCTGATATTCAGAGGGAAGCTCCTGTGTTTCAGTTTGCGCCCTTGCCCTCTTGTCTTGGCACTGGGCACCACTGGAAAGGGCCCAGCTCCACCTTCTTTGCACCCTCCCCTCAGATATTTTTAGGCATTGATGAGATCTCCCCCTGAGCCTTCTCTTCTCTAGGCTGAAGGGTCCCAACTCTCTTGGTGTTTCTTTATAAGAGAGATGCTCCAGTCCTTTAATCATTTTCATGGCCCTTTGTTGGACTCTTTCCAGTATGCCCATGTCTCTTGTACTGGGGAGCCCAGAACTGGACCCAGCACTCCAGCTGTGGCCTCACCAGTGCTGTGCAGAGGGGAAGGATCACCTCCGTTTACTTGCTGGCAACACTTTGCCTAACGCAGCCAGGATATCATTAGCCTTCTTTGCAGCCAGGGCACATTGCTGGATCATGTTCAACTTGGTGTCCAGCAGGACCCCCAGGTGTTTTTCTGCAGAGCTGCTTTCCAGCTGGGTGGCCCCCAGCATGTGCTGGTGCCTTGGGGTTGTTCCTCCCCAGGTGCAGGACTTGCACTTCTCCTTATTGAACTTCATGAGGTTCCTGGCAGCCCATTTCTTCATTCTTTTGAGGTCCCTCTGGACAGCAGCATGGCCCTCTGGTGAGTCAGCCACTCCTGCCAGGTTTGTGTTGTCTGCAAACTTCCTGAGGGTACCCTCTGCCTCATCATCCAGATCCTTAATGAAGAATAGGGCTGGGCCCAATATTGATCCCTGAGGTACAGTCGCTAGTTAGTGGCCTCCAACTAGGCTTTGTGCAACTGATTCTCATGGATTTTTTGCACTGCTCTTTATGGGTTCATTTACTATCAGTAGTAGCCAAGCAACTCTTATCTCTTTAAACTCTGTTAAATTATAGCAAAGCAGTGAGTTTCTACACATCTTCTAAATAATTGAAGCACATTAAGCCTGTTCAAACAAAATTTTTAAGATATACAGAATATACATGTCTCGTGCTCTCCTGCTCTCCCTCTAAAATGACTAATACTCATATTTTCCTTTCATAGACAAGCAAGGGTTTAGAACTGCTGATGTAATAATTATATGCAATTTCTTTTGAATCTAGGTATAATTATCTATGCCATTGGAATAGGAAAAGCAATTGAGGAAGAACTGCTGGAAATTGCTTCTCAGCCATCATATAAACATCTCTTCTATGCTGAGGATTTCACAGCTATGGAGGACATAAGTGACGAGCTAAAAGCCCAAATCTGTGAAGGTAACAGTATTCCACTTTCATTGAGATAAAAGGAGAATGAATGCTTGTAGGTTTCTTTTGCAGGCCTAAAATAACAAGTAGTTTTATTGACGGTGACCTCTGTCATAGTAGGTCATTGGTGTCAGACATTGCAAGGCACGAGTCACTCATGGTAATTTTTCTGCTCTTTAGTATGTGAGGAATATATACACCTAATCTCTCACTGGATAAAGGTGTATGATAATTTCCTTTTCTTTCTTTTCATAATATTTGTATAAAATGCAGACTTCTGCTCAGAAGAATCAATGGCTCCCTCCCCCTCTTTTTTTTTTTTTTTACTACACTGAAGTCAGCCATGCACTGAACCCCATCCTGCCAAAGCAGCATGATCTAGTTCATAAGGAATGTGGGAAAATAATAACGGATTTATAAAGTCTTAATGAGAATTGTAAATTACTCTTAAGATTAGTAACAAAAAAACTAAAATTCAGCAAAACAAATCATCAAGATCTGTTGTGCATATTTATAGACCATTAAAAATAGTTTGTTGAAAATATATTCAAAGCTACAAAGAGTGGATCTCAGTTGTACATAAGCTCCAAGTTTTGCTCCACAAATGTGGAAGGTTTGTTGCAGAAAGCACCCTTCCTCATTCTGGCACAAACCACCTCTTTCTGAACATTCCCAGCTGATGTTTTAAAAGGTAAAGGGGGAATGTGAGCTGGGATGAAAGCTGTTTTGCTAGAGAGAGAGGACACTATGTCTCTCCCGCTCACACAGTCCCAGGACTCAGTATTATTAGAATATTCAAATTTATACCTGAAGCAAAATACAGAAACATCACTCTGAATAATATTGAGCACAGCATTAGAATTGTACCGGATGGTTTAATTTTCACTACTTCTATTTGGTTGTTTTTCTTGGAATAAAATGCAAACAGGTTTTACTTTGTTCTTTAATGTTATTGTGTAAAATTGGCTGGCAAGCAGCAGTGTATTTCTTCCTCATACAGATGTCAAGGAAGAATTTGAAAAAAAGAATATGAGAACGTTTCCTAGTTTGTATGTTGTGTTTCTCTTAGTCATAAGAATTTTCTAGCTCCATGTTTCTGAAATTCAGAACACTATGATAGCATGAAACCAAGTCTGTTCATTAACCTTCTTACTAGGCAGATAATCTACTGCTGATGCCATGTCATCTTAAAAGCCTGGGGAGATGCCAAAGCCAAAATTATCTGGCAACTGGTATAATTCTCACTCATTAGCAAACCCCAGAGCTCAGTGATGGAAATGCATCCTTCAGGTACCCACAGCAGTGTTTAGCAGCCATAATATATATATATATTTTTAAAATACATTACTTGCTATATGAAAAGTAAGTAAATTCTGCCCCTTTGTGGCAGTTACTAAACTGCATCTCTAGTAACTGGGCAGAGCTGGTGCCTCACAGCTTCTGTCCTCATCCTCTCTCACTTCTAGGCAATGTCTCACACCTGTGAACTCTGGACTGTCCCAGCTGTTTATTTTTTCCTGGACACTCCAGGACTACCTATTGCTCATAAACTCCACCAGAAATTCTGCTTCCAAGTCTGTTACACAAACTGAAAGTTCTTTTTTTTTTTTTCTTTCAGTTTTTCCTCTCAGCCTATTCCCCACCACCACCACCCTTTTCTTTGCAACAGAAGTAATTTCATTTTGACTCCAGCCTTGGTCCTCTCATCTGAGGATTTCTAAGGCACCAGCCTGTGAGGGCGGTGAGAGGCCCTCTGAACTTCATGCAGCCCAGCCATGGACTCCACTCACAAAGCCTTTCATCCCCAGTCCCACCCATGAATGGGCTGCATGTTTACAAGTAAAGCCCTCCAAATCTGTTTTGGGATAAGGCTTTTTGCTTTTATTCTGCAAGAAACCTTCAGCTCTGTAGAATAGCTGCTGATTACTATTAATTATTCTTGATGACTAGGATTAAAAAAAAACAAAGTGTTTCTCTTTTACCTCTTATTAAGAGGAATTCAATTGGAAGGTTCTCATTCATTGCCTTAATTAACATTCATTTCTCATATGACTGGAAGCACTAACAAGGCTACAGCAATGTCATGTATTTAGGCACTCATCATGATCACCTCTTCACCCCTGTTCCAAGCATGTGTATTATAGAAGCCTTAAATTACATGGTTACATGTATTTTTGTCGCAAGACCCCAGCCCTGATCAGATGACAGTATTGAACAGCCTGCTGGTTAACATTCTGTTCTTCCAAATTGCAGATCATTATCACTGCTGCAAATAGTCAGACACTGCTTTTGAAGATACTTTCTCACAGTTTTTTTTCTTAACATAATATTTAGGTTTTTTTTTTTCCCCCAAAACAGAATACTAAAACCAAGAACCTAACTTTAGCATGGTTTCCCCAACAAATTTGAATATTTATGTATGTTCACTGCACTGACTTCAAAGGACTCAGTTAGGGTTAGCAGCCTCTGTCTGTACTTGTCTGATTTGACAGAGGTGATGAGATCAGAAATCTTCGGGTCCAAACCAGTTTCTGAAGCCTGAAGAGGAGTTTCTGAAATGCCCAATTACTGTCCTAAACTGAAACATTCTGCCCCACCTCTACCAATGTATCTGTCAGTCTTGTTTCTTCTCTATCCCTTACATTTGAATCCTGATCTTTGTCTATACGAGCCCAGCGTCCAAAGCTCAAACTTCATGTCAGTTCCTCTGCCCTTCCTAGACAGTCTCATTAGCCTACAGCTCTTAAACCACTTTAGAACGATTCATTACTGTGTCAAATATTCAAGGTTCACCTTACCTGTTTCTTCCATCCTACACTGGGAATTTCACCATCCTTGTTCCTAGTTGCTTATTCTTTTACTAGACTCCTCACCTAGTTTGTTTCCTCCTTACCTCCGGATCTCATCCCACACCTCTCTGCCCTGGACTCTTTTCTCCAAGATCTCAGTGTTCCTTCTACCAACAGGCTCCCAGACATGCTTTTCAATATCTGTAAGTGCTGTAGGTCTGCCCACTGAACCCTGGTCTTCTTGCTCAGCCACTGATCTATGTTCGTTCTCTGTTCTTTGTGCTCGGCCATTCTAGCCCCCACCCCGAGTGTATCATCTGCTTCCCCGTGCAGCTTATACACAATAATATATAGATGTGCTGGCAAAATTCTCTAGACCAACAGCAATAGAGACCAATAGCTATAACAAAACCGTGGGGCCTAGAAGCATCTCCCACTGGCCTGCTGCATCTTGACGGCACATCAGGAGAGTTTGCACCATCACCTTTTCCCCTCATGCGCTCACTTCCAGTGAACTCTGGGTATATTAGCAGGAAGGGAGTCCCAGACACTCCCAGACACTCCCCTGGCATACATACTTGATCAAGGCATGCAGCTGTTTAATGTATGCTCTTCAGCTCATCTAGGCCCCTAAGGGTTCTGCAATTAATTGAAAGTGAAGCATGAATTTTCTGGAAAAAAACTCTTAAGAAGCAAAAGCTGCCTCTACATTACCCTCTTGTGGCAGGAGGCATGTAGTGTGCAGAACAACCCTTGAGGTGGTTATACCTACATATAAAGTAGCTTTCCATTTCTCTCAAGACACCTTTTGACTAAAAATTAGGTATGTGGAGCCTGAAATAAATTCCTACAGCCTAAAGTCTGTGCTTCAATGAACTAAAAACATGTACTTTTGCTAATAACTAGTGCATTAAAGAAACTCTTCTGCACCCTTCTCACCAAACACTCCAACTCCCTGATCCACACCTCCCATTATAATGCAGAAAACTGGAGGAGAATGAGAAATGTTTTCCTTCTGTAAGCAGTTGTTATTCTTGCTCAGTTCAGCCCAAAAGGATGAATGGATGACGAATTTTCACCAAGACACAACGTATGTTGCTGTAATTTCAAATTGCTTCACCACTATTAATCTATTTGTAAAGCACTTCCAGTTTGGGAAGAATTCTTGCGATAACTGAGTTGAAGGGTGTCCTCATGTATAGCTAAGGGCTGAGTCCATCAACACTGGACCTCTTCCAACCTGCACAAGTTGGAGGCATTCTCCATGTATGGTGAGAAAGAGACCAAGTTACTGGTAAGAAACGTCTCCACTTCTAGGGAATGCTAACATTGCTCCTCTTGTGACCTCATTTCGTTTGGCAATTTCTTTCTACCAGCCTTGAAAGATTCAGCTCACCAGCAAGATCTGTCATCTGGGAGGCTTCGTAAGACTGGTCCACAGTCTTCAGGTTGGCTGTTTTAACTCAGTGTCCTGCTGTCTCCCCCGATCATTGCTAAGTTGCCTCTCCATGGCTTCTTCTGTAGAGAACCCTAACAGTTCACATAAGGGAGAACTGTTCACCACATTCCCACCCCACCCCTAAAAGCCACCCTCTTTACTGCAATTCATATCTGCTTTTAGTACAGAAAATTTGAGATCCACTGTAACGAACGCATGGCTGCATGCTGCCTTTTTACACTATCCAAATGAATTCCTTCAAGGGGAAACTTGTATTTCAACCCTGTGCTTGATTTTTAAAGCATGTTCAGCTTTCAAACACTTGTTTCCCACAGGAACCTTCACAACTCCTTTTCAGTTCTGCAACCCACAACTTAAGTCATGTATACAGTAAATACAGACTAACAGCTTGGTTCCTTCACATCTTTGTATCACTAGTCCTCTCCCTGAACAATCCTCACTGCCGTCAGTGAGATTACTCACTAATTAAGGAGAATTCTGTGCATGTGAGTAGCAAGAATACTATATAATTACGTGAAGTGGGTTTGATATTTAGACTTTTGGGGGGTTTCCTGCAGGACCTGAATCAACCACAATAGCCATCACAGATGTCCTTGCCTGCCCCAATCTTGCAATACACCATAAGTATCTTTTTGAAGACAGTCACACTCACTCAACAAGAACAACAGGTAATTAGGTTACCTTTGTTTAGATAATCCAGACTGCTCTTTGAATATATAGGCTAAGAAGTGCTGTGTACTATTTTCCAGTATTTACAAAACCTGCCCCATAGCATTCCTTTGGATGTTGACCTGTTTTGAGAACAGGAAGTGTATTAAACCTGCTCTGCATTTAGAAATGTCATTCCCTCCCTCAACCCATTGGATTTATTCAGCATTTAGCCTATGCTCGACTGTTTCTGTTTTTCAGCAAAAACTTCAAAAGATAAAGACCAATGCAAATGTGAAAACCTTGTGACATTCCAGAACTATGCAACCAATGAAGTAAGAAAACTCACACAGCGATATATCCTTTTGGAATGTTTCTTATATACAAGACAAGAGGGACAGGTTAAAAGAAATTACAGTTATAGCTCATCAAGCCTAAGCTGCCTCTATGGCTTAAATCAATCTACTGTAATGAAAAGCTGAACTACATTGTAGATGCTTTTAATCTCCAAGAAGCAAGGCCCCTAAGACTTGAAATCTGCTTCTCCTTCATAAAAGGGACCAAAATATTAATAAGAATCTTTTAATAACCCATAACAATAAATACCTTTGGGATCAGCAAAGAAATGACTGGTAAAATTCAAGACAAATACTGTTTGCTTTGGTTTACTTCTTCAGATGTTAACAAAATAGCATTTAGTAGCTACAGGAATCAGGAGATTTCCTTTTGGAACTGCTAGGCGAAGCACCAGATACAGGAAGGCATTTACAATAAGTTTCTGAACGAAGAGGAAGCAGAGGACATAGGGTCTGATTAATTTTGCATGAACAAATGCACACAGAAAAAGGAGTTTAGTGCAGATAGCCTCCCCTCCACAAGCTAGCCTGTCTTTTCAAGGGAGCTGTTCATACAGTAGCCTTTAGGATACCTGTAATGTCCACCAGGTCTTGGGGGAAAACAGCAGCAAACTGGCAGTACAGCTTTCGGCAATATTTTGCATCATGCAGTACTTAAGCAACAAATTCCTATGCTTTCTTCATGAACCCCGCTTCCACATAATCAAATTAAATGTTAAGAATACATCACATCTTCTATTTAAGTTTTGTAAGAACCATCTGCACAATCAGTAAGTACTTGTTTTCAGCAAAAAGTGCAGTGACACAAGCAGCTTATAATTACGTGCTTCCTTACCTAGGCAAGAACAGCTTCAGACTGAGGTACTGTGGAGTTTAACAGTCTGTCCAGAGTCAGACTAACAGAGCCCTCCATGGTCTTGCCTGCAGCGTAACCTTTACTAGCACCTCAGACCTCCACACAGATGGTTTTTCTTGGAGGTGTCCAAGCATGATGTTGTAAGCTCTACAAACGCATTCAGGTAAACTCATCCTTATTGTAACCTCTAACTGATGGGAAGGAGAACATTTAGTGAATGTATGGCTTCGTGTGGTATGTACCTCCAGTGAACAGCCCAGAAGAGCAGTAAGTGAAACACAGGGGATATTCACCAACACAAAGAAAAATGCATATATGCCTCTTTCCCTTAAATTCAGTAAGGACCACATAGCTGGGATCTTTAGAAGAGACAGGGAAATGAAGCAGCCCAAGGGAAGGGAGGGGAAAGAAACAAGCATAAAAGCTTCTCATTCCGAAAATGAAGCTTCACTGTGAGGTCAACAATATTACACGTGCTAACCTGAAACTGCTTAACTTGCCTGCCCAAGAACTCCACTATCAGGTGTGCGTGAGATGTGCAATGCTCTTAAGCCAGCTGAACCACCAACCACAAAAATATTTGTCCTGTGCCCCCCAATTTCCAGCATTCTTTGCAAGTCTGTCAGATTCACCAAAATACAGATTTCAGCAACTGACAGCCAAGCAGATCCTGGAAGGATGCACAGTATGTTTGTCTACCAAGCCTGATTCAGTAGCTTCTCAAGAGTACACCTACCAGCTCTGGCCTTACCTCCATCTATTTTGCGTAACTGCAACAGCCAACCCCACTGTTATTTCCCATCTTCCAAGGGAACCCTGCAGTGGTAGCTCAAGGAATCACATTCTTCTCATTTGATTAATTTTAAATTACTCCACGCAAAGTAGAATTACTTCATAAACGGGGATGCTGAAGGTCAATCCCGGTGCACACACTTCCCCCCAGACCAGTGGGACAGAGGAAGAGGAAAGGAAGAGTTAAATCAAGAAGTCTTGTAGGCCAACATAAAAATTGTTTAATAAGCAAAGGAGAAGTGGAAGGAGAAAAAACAAAACAAGTGATGCAAAGGCAATCACTCGGCACCTCCCATTGGTAGACTGATGTCCAGCCACTTTCCAAGCAAAAGACGGCTAACCTCCCTAAATCCTCCTCTTTTCTAATTTTATTCCATGCTATATGTCATGCTCAGCAATATCTGACAGATTGGACACCTGACACTAGTTTTGTAATACAGCATACTATCATCAGCTCTTTCCTTAACCTTTGCCTACTGGAAGAAATGACGAAGAGAATGGAAGACTTGGAAAACAGGCTAAAATACTGATCAAAGTGTCAAGTGTATACTACACTGTATATTTATACATACAAACTTGTGAGAACTATTTTGTTAAATCAGTTCAAAGTAAAATAACAAATCCTTGTCTAAAGTTAAAAAGAGTATTTTGGACCCCTGCATCTATATACTGTGTTCTGTCTTGCATTGATTGCAGATAAGAAATTTTGAAAATTTTATGTATAAACAATTTAGTAACTAGCACAAATTCTAATTAAGTAGAACTAAACAACTGAAATAAGCTATGCAAAATATTAAAATGCTATTATTTTTTGATGTGAAACCTCCATGTTTTGAAGTATTTTTAAGGTATGAATTTATTTGGCTTGCTTTTTTGTACTTCCCTCCTCTACTCACACTCTACTGCTATTTCAAGCCCCCTGTGTTGCTATGTACAGTTGTATACATACACGCATATATAAAAGCAGAGCAGTGGGACATTAACAGCAAAGAGCTTTCATACATTCTTTCCAACAAGTAGAGACTACTGAAGTCAGTTGGAAGTAAAAAGATGAATTTATACATGTGTTGAAACTGTGATGAACATGAGCCAAGTGGGAAGTCTACTGGATTATCATGGTATCACAGTCTGAACTGTTCTTCTTGCCACATCCAGACCAGGTTACTTCACCCTACTCTTACAGGCCTTGGTCAGCATTCAGTGATTCTTGAACTTTCCTGAATGCAACTACTATTTAAATTATGAAGACATTCTTTGGGCAGTACAACTAGTTGCACACTTGTTTGTCAGACACTAAGATGAAAATGAAACAGCAAACTGCTTCCAGCCATTCTGGCCGCCTGAAGTGCCTTGAAGTTTTACTCCTACCCTTTAGCAGCAAAGGCACTCTTCTGCTAGCTTTATTTTCACACTGACAGCAAAATCAGAACTATTTCTTGAACTGATCCAAACCTGGGGTTTAATAGGTACAGACACCAGCAATTCCTTCTCTGCTTTGACACACGTTGGCTTGCCTCTTTACTGTCTCCAACTTGAAATACACAACTTTATCCATTCTGCACCAGAAACAGAGGTAGTTGCAGAAGAAATAGATTAAGTGATCGCAGACAAGCTAATGAGTATGCATGTGTACAAAGCAGCAAGCTTTTAAAGGTACTTTGTCTTAGCATACTTTGGCAAACGGAATGCAAGTACTACGAGACTGCTGGTACATACTGATTTTTGTTAAGTGTTCCTTTTACCACGTCAGCAGTACTAACACCCCATTTAGTAGTCACTAACAGTAAGAAACATCCTGCAGTTGCGGTCTCACACACAAAAAAAAGGCACAAATCCAGAAGATTCCAATGTCCTCAACAACAGTAACTCAAGAACATCACCTCATTCCGTCTCAAACATGACGACTTTGGAAAGTTTTTTAAAAAGGTACTAACTTCAGATGAGCTTGGAGGAGTTAATTTAGTATCTTACTGCAAGTATGTTATATATCATGTCTAGCAGCTATCCTGTTTGCTATCTGACATATATATATCCTCTTGGAATGAAAAGACAGTAAACTGCATTAGTAGTTTGTGACTGACTTGGTAAAAAAAAAAATAAGTGTGAATAAGTTGGGTTTTTGTTTGTTTGTTGAGTATAAGTAAAGCCTTTGGGGTCCCCCACCAACATCCCAAATTTGCTGCTATACCTCACATTATGACTTGTTATCCCATTAGCACTTCAAAAAACAAAACCTAAGGAAGCCATAGCCTGTTGGGATTTGACACCATACTTACCATGGTCAACTGTTACTCCATTTGTCTTCTCAAGAGCCACAACTTACACAGAAAGCAACAGGCAAGTTTTGTCCTATGAAGGTTACTTCTAACAGAACAAAAAACAGAGCAGTGATAATGAATCTTCATTTATAAAGTTTGTTCCCTAAAACCAGCAAAGTATGTATAATACAATACAAGTTTTTTCTTAAAACGGATCTGTAACCAGTTTTATTGTAGAAAGAACACCTTTACAGCATTTACTTCTCACTGGCTTGTTCTGGCATGCTTCTAATGATGTCCGAGTCACCTGTAAAACAAAAATACATTGTTACATGAAGACATACAGAAAGATCCATTTCCAGAAATAAGCCAAAGAAG
This sequence comes from Chauna torquata, assembly GCA_013399475.1. Lineage (NCBI taxonomy): Eukaryota > Metazoa > Chordata > Aves > Anseriformes > Anhimidae > Chauna > Chauna torquata. The sequence continues at coordinate 244,540 of VXAL01017088.1, forward strand.
TTTTAAAACGTGATTCTAAAAACAAAAAACATAAAAGCAATACCAAGACAATCTATTTAGAAAAAAAGGTAATTTTGATGGCTTGATAAAAAATACTTTTAACTGCATTTTTGCTAACCCATACACTATGTATATGATAACTACGAACCTGTCACTAGCATTTACAAAGCCAGTACTAGAGCAACAATCTAGTCCTGGAGGACACAATGCATAGTTTTAATATAGCGAATGTCTAGCCTCCCCTGATCACGAAAATATCAGGACAGCGAGAATATTCGCATTGCGCTACACAGCAGTAATATTTAGTTGCAGTTCTTTATCTTACAGTTAGCTTAACATGAAGATTTTAAGATGACAGCCAAAAAATAAAACAAACCTAAAAGCAGTATTTTGAAAACTAAGCTTACAGCTACTATTTGAAGATAAACAAGCTAAATAAAGGTTTCTAAAGAAACAGTGAATTCAAACTGATGTCATTTGGGGAACATCTGGTGAAAGCTAAAAAAAATCATTAAATTCATACGTATGCATTTAATTAAGATACCCTTGGTCAAACAGAACAACAGCAGATAATTTGATTCTTCCCTTAGAAGATTTTGGAACGAAGATGGGAAGTCACCTAATTAGCAGACTCTACAAGGAACTTGAACTCTCTGGAACAAAGAGTGCTACCAAGCCACAGTAACCACATACAGATATACAACTTCAACATTTAATACGATTTTCAACTCTGGTACTGGATTAGTATCCACCTGCATATAGCTTATTCTTGTATATATCACTCTGGGAAGCAAGACAGCTCACAATCCAGCAATTTATTTTACTGAGATCCTTTGTCTTAGATTAACAAAGTTCAAATGCAGTTGATGCGAACAGCATGTCGCACAAGTTCATGTTCTAGCAATGGGCTCAGAAACGTGTACCGCTAAGTTGCTTCTCAGCGAATGAAACCTCATTACAGACTGACAGGTAGACAAAACTCATGCTTGCAAGGTTTATCAGTAAAAGGAGCTTTATGCAAGCATAAGAAACAGTAATTCTAAGTTCTAAGAACCTAGGACTCCCAAAAGAAGAGGAGGATCTTGGACAGAAGAAATTAAGAGTTAAGCCCAATGGAAAGGTACAGCCAAGTATGACATCACCGCACATTACTTGCTAAGCACTGCTACTCACAGGTGAATGGAGGAACCACTGATACATCGATATGGTCATTACAGGGCAAGAGAGGCGTACCTGGGTCAATGATAGCCAGCGTGCACACTCTGTAGTACTTTCCACATGCTGTGCCCAATTCAATGTTGTTGCCGCTATAATGATGGACACCAGTCTTTGCAAGCATAGCATAGTACTCGATCTCCGATTTTCTGAGATTCAAAAGCTGGGTATTAAAGTACTGACAAACAATTCTGATTGACCACAATAAAGCAAAAGCAGCTTTAACTCCAATCATGCTTAAACCCTACAGTTTTCCTTCCCACCCAGAAAAACACATCTATTTCTTGCCAGAAAACATAACAGTCCCCCTATTTCTCAAGCATTTATGTTATTTCTGCATCTGCCATTTCTTTAACCTTTAACTCCTTGATGACAAAAAGGGCCCAAGAATTCAACAAGAAACATGTCATGAGATGGAAGTTACTAAGGACTTCATTTTCAAAAAAAAAAAAAAAACAACAAAACCAACACTTTATATGACCAGGAGCTTAAAGTTATAATTTACTTTGGACAGCAAATTTTATATGCTTCAAATATTTTACATCAGTGTCAATTACTAGTTTTTCCTACTTGTAAAATTATTTTTCAATATACTTCAGAAAAGCAGGAGTCCCACTACACCTTCAATGAATGCTATCACAGTGTGAAAAAGCTTACAGTATCTTTTCTAATGTGAACTCTTCATATCAGAAAGCTAGAAAACAGCTGGGAAGCATTTTTAACACATCCAGGCCTGAAATTTGTATACACCAAACAATCCACCATGTTTATTTCATAGCACTATGGAATATGCCAACAAACTACTCTCCATTACTGACTCACATGAAGTACGTGCTGTATTTGTACAAAGCACCTGCCTTAGTATGAAAAACTTTTTTAAAACATCTGCTTACCTCAAAGCAGGACAGTTGTTGGCTAGGATGACTAGCTTGGCTTTGCCCTGTCGAATCATTTTCAGAGTCTGTTTGTATCCTAGCACATATTTACCGCTTTTCATAACCAGCTGAAGCCTAGAGTTTATGGACTCTAGGGACTTTTTCTGAAGAAAAAAATAGAAAAGCTTTATTGCATGTTACTTTACCTTTTGCAAAATAACAGAAGACAAAGTGAAGAAATTCCCACCCCGAGCAACCTTTTAAAAATTTCTGTATTATTTGCAATGTAGAATAAGAAGAGCCAGGACATCATATGATTATGAGAAAGTTTGCAGTAAGACGAATGCTCCTTACAATGTCTGCCCAACTTCATCAAAATACCTCTTACCCATTACCCTGGAAAAAAGCATTATCAGTGCTATCTGTGTTAATCACATCATGGTGTAATTAGCATGCCTTTGCAAAGCTCAGCTAGTCAAAACCACATACAAACTACCTTCACCTTGCAAATCTGAGCCAGGCTTAGAGCATGCCACTTCCCAGGGCACACGCTAACAGTGTTACATCGTTTGGCAGAAACAAATAATCACATGCAATATGAGCAGACACTCCAACAGAAGAGTGTGGTGCTCACAACTACTAAGTTCACTTGCAACGACAAACACTACCATCTAATATGAAACCCATGCCTGCTAAACAGACAAGAACATGGCACGAAATGCAAATCTGAACTCCACCGCCCTGTCATCCACGCTACGAATACAACATCAGCTTCCCTTTCCTCCAGCCAGCACAGCGGCCCTACGAGCAACCTGGGATGCCGTACAGGAGGAAACTGAAGACAGAAGAGCCGGCGGCAAGCAGCCGAAGGACTCGACTGGCAGCCTCCGCAACGAAGGCACAGCCCGGGCCCAGAGGACTGCGACGGGCACCTCAGGCTGCGCCCAGGCCCCCCCACCGGCCCCGGCACCCGCCTCGGGCCAGGCCCGGGTCCGCCCTACCTCCCCTCAGGTCCCGCAGCGCGACCCGGCCCCTCCACCGCTCCCCCCCGCGCAGCGCTCGCCGCCGGCAGAGACGGGGCCGCCGCCACGTGAGGCCG
>VXAL01017088.1:258182-281523 GCA_013399475.1 Chauna torquata
CCAGCAGCGCCCGCAGCCGCCCCCAGGAGCCCCCCGCCGCCACCGGGGAGCCGCCGCGGGGTGAGCCGGGCCGGGGGAGCGGGCGGGGGGCGAGGGGCGCAGGGGTGTCACTCTCCGGGCCGTGGGATGCTCCCATTTTCCCACAGGCGCTGCAGAAACCCGAAGGGCTGAAGAGCCAAGAGCCCCTCGCGTTTTCCGTAACACCTGGCGGAAATTCCATAATTCCTCACAAATCCGATGTTTGGGATTTTTTTCGACTTTAAAATAATGCGCAGCTACCGCTACCCTGCCCAGCTTGGGTGGTTTGGGAACTCTCGCTGTAAGAACCCGAGCACGGCAGAGATGCTGAGCTCCCTGAAAGGATCCCACCTGAAGACAGATACAGAAAAGTTGTTTGCTTTTCATTTTGCCGTGTTTCTTTCCTGTGTTCTTGAGCTCTAAATATCCTTCTGTTGCTGTTATTCCGGCTGCAGCATCCAAGTTTTCCGTATGTGTTTTTTTCCTATTTCTTGTCTCAGTGTTACGGTTTGTTGTGATTGCAGAGGTGCTAGCGGGTTGTATGGGGCGAGTGCTGAGTGTGCCGCTATACAGGCAGCACACTTCTGCATACGGAGAGCCTCACGGAAAACATCAGCAGAAATCCCTTCATGTTGTACCTGCTGTCTTGTTCACCTGGTCAATGTACCAAATTCCTCTGCCTTTTCATCCTCTAGCTGAAAGATATTAATGCTTTGCGCAGGAATGCTGAAGGGCTCAAGGAAACAGCTCAAGTTTCTGAGTTTGAGTTTCTGAATTCTGAGTATTTCAGGAGTTCTGTCTAAAGTCTTGTTCGTGTTAGTATAGGTTATGAAAGGTCCTAAATACATAAGCTAATGTCATGATAACAACAAGGTGCTGTTTGTAGTTACATCGGAAATTCCATCAATTGGACTCTTACCAGCCAGATACGTTAGTTATATCTAATTTAGTTTAGTGAGAGAGGACAATTGGAAATAAATTTCTCTAAATGTGCTAATGGAAAAAATATTTCATTTCGTTCCATTGATGTGTAACTCACAAAAATTTGAGGCTCTTTCAAAAGGAAAGAAAGAAGGCAAAGGTAAAAATACTGTAGCTGTTGTCCACTTAAATTCAATGTGCTTTTAGCTGCTTCTCCAGCTGAAATTGTCTACAGCAGGAAAATAAAAATTATAAATTATGAACAAAACAAAAACTATAGATTATAAACAAAAAACAATAAGGCATCCTAAGAATGTTGACTGCCACATGATTTTCATTTTTCTTGGGGATGAATGCATTGAGCAGATTACCAGGAGGGTTTATTTTTTCTGTATTAGAGAATTCTTTGCATTTCAATTGAAAGCAGAAGAATGCTTCAAGACTTTCTGGCACTGCAACTCGCATGTTGCAGGGAGTATTTTATAATCCAATTTATATGAAAGATCTTGATGAAGAGAAGACTACGTGGAAGTTACAGGTCTGATGTTTATAGGAGCCACAGGAGATTCCCAGTAATAATTTTTTGGAGTTAAGTTTCTGTTACTCGTAATACCAATTCAGGACTCCATGTAACATGCTAATTTTCATGGCTTATTTATTTCTGCCCGTAGGTTTTCAATGCTCCCTGTCCACCTGATACTAAGCAAGGTGAAGGCATGAGAAGTGTCTAAAGGGTTGAAAAATAACACCTGAAAAGATCAAGTCTCTTGTCTGTTAGCATACATAGTCACTGCTTAGGGTAGCCAAGGTGAGACTCTTCGAGGTGTGCGACCCTCGCAAGGTGTTGGGGGCCAACCCCAGAAGCTGTCAGGAGTTGAACACTGGATGGACACGCGTGCAGTCACTGATCCCTTTGGAAAAAATGGGCCATAAGCCCGAAATCACCAGAACTCCATGCCTAGAAAGAGGTCTTCTTGTGAGAACACTGTGCGCAGGCTCTTGCCAAGTTTAGGACTTATGTACCGTTATTTTGACGAGCTATCTGTTTGCAGAAAGTGATTTCACGTTGAGCTTCATGTTAGGAAAAGGAGTGCCTGGCAGATAAGGTGCAACAGCGATGTCGAGAAGATGAATGGGATAATGCATGTGCTGTTCCCTGTATCACAAGAGCTCTGTCGCTTGGTGAAATTACTAGTGGCAGGCTTAAGACCAGCAAAAATGTGTTTTGTAAAACCCTCCACCCGCAGAGACAGGGTGCTGCGCGGGCATCTGCCGGCTGACTTACACAGCTCAGCCTACCTCCTTTTCTCTGCACTGCGTTATAAGTAACCCTGCCTCTACCTAGCCGCAGATCTGATGTGTGTAAACGGGCCTTTCGTCGAATCTGTGTGCTTCTCATGCTTGTAAGAGGTGTTGAAAACCCTGCCCACTCCCTTCTTTAAATCACCACCTCAAATGCTTAGCATTTTCACATTTTGTTTTTAAAACATTACAAGGGGTGGAAAAAGTCACACGGAGGAGTTAAGCTGACAGACTTAGCTATTGCCTGATCACGCTGTGACATGCATAATCCCAACGTAGCACTACAAGCGGGCCACAATACAGCTCATGGCGATACCCTAATAACGTTTCCAACAGATGCATAGAAGACCTGGGGTTTTGCCCTGTGACTGCTAGCCTTGCCGACATCCGGCTGGCGTACAGATTAATTACATTGCCAGTAATGTGGACTAAGACCACAAAAGCAGCTCAGTGCCTAGTCCCCTCTGACTGCCACCATAGGTGCTGAATGGTCTGAAAAGGACATCTGGAGTCACCCGGACCCAGCCAGAGCTGCCGATAGTGACTTGCTCCCTGCCACGCGTCCTGCCAGCGGTGCTGGGTGGCTGCTTGCTCAGAGCCCTGGCTGTGAATTTTGAGGGGCCCTAAATCGCCTGCATGTCCCACATGAAGCCAAATGCCTCCTCTGGGCTCCGGAGGCTGCTGAGAAAGCAAAGCACCTGAAATGTCTGCTGGCCACCGCTCAGCATAAGGCCTGGCTCCTTTCCATGTTTTTTTCGGGTTTAGCCTCCCAGACTGTGAACCCTTGCATGGTTTTACAGGTCCCAGGACAAATGAGGCCTTACATGTCCCGTAGTCAAAGTTGCTTTCCGTCTATCTTCACACTTCAGATTTCCTGTTCTTGTCCGTCTCCAGACTCAGCCATCCTTCCCCGTGTCCGCAGGCACACACTAACTAGATGGTGCTTCCTGGGGAGCTGTTTTGCTTGAATGCCTCAAAAGAACTGTGAATTCATCTTAAAAGCAGCAGTACTCAAGCAGCCTTGTCAAGAACGAGATGTATTACATTTTTTTTCACTGTTCATCTGTGTATATGAAAAATCATACACTTCTGCTCGAAGTCTTTGACACTACAATAATAATTTTCCCAGAAAATGCAATTCATCCAGATCTTGTAATTATTACATAAACAAATTTTGTGCATGACCTCCCAGTGTTTCCATCTTGACATTCCTTCCGAGAAGGATAAGTACAAGCTCTTGCCAAACTGAATTCAATCAGAAAGTGTGATTAAATCAGTCTGATGGGTAGGTGTAGCTCATTTTGAGTCTTCAACTTCTATCATTAAATACCTGTCAGAGTAATTTTGCCGTTTCTTTGTTCATAAATTTTGTCTGCCAAAAAGGCCCATTGCTTTAAGTAAGTTGATGGTAGATGAAAGAAGCGGAAGTTTTATTTAGGTTAGCCTTCCCATCGTTGAATGGTTTGTTAGACAAAGTAATAGGAACGGTAGTTTGGCATTTTAAAAAATAAACAAACTGGTTTCTGTTTTAAGAAACAGCCATGCTCACACTGAGGTGAGAAAGTTACTTTCAGGGTTTTTCGCTGAGCCCATCTGCGGGCACCAACAGACATTACCCACGTGCAGCCCAGGGCAGCGGCTACTACTCAGCACGTTGACTCTGTGCTTGGTTTGGGGCAGAAGTTGCTTCCTTGAGTAGCATCCCATTGTCCAGCAAAACTTCTACACACTTTGGATCCTTATGGTGGAAATAGGGCATTGACCTGTAAACAAGTCAGCTCTCTTCGTATAAAATTATATTCTGTGCATCAAGACAGAACTTTTTTCACTGTAACAGCAGAACCATCCTCTGCTGGGTGTGTGCAAGAGCAGCAGACCTGGTGAACAAGTGTTGTCCATAGCCAGGTGTGAGCTCTTTGACAGGTAGTGCTTGTGCGGTCCCAGTCCCAAGTGAGTCTAGTTCTCATCCAACTTAAATGCCCACTCGTCAATCATCTGCAATTCTCTTTCTTTCCCTTGCCGTGACTGACAGCATCATCAGGTGAAAACAGCCCAACTGCACATGATTATCAAACCGTAGCTGACCAAACCCAGTTGGACCCCATGGAGGATGCGAGTCTCGCCTCTGAGGAGACAAACCTACGCGAGTGTCTGCCAGGGGAGGAAGCTGCAGCCGTGGCTCCAGCCGTAGAGAAGAAGATCGATCCGGTCAGTGACAGGGAGGAGCCGGAGGGCACGGAGCCCCTGCCTGCGGGATCGGAGGAGAGCTCTGAGCTGCCGTCTGCGTGGCGGGAGGAGAGCGCTGGGCCTTCACCACCAGCACCCGGAGAAGATGGTGGGTCACCATCACCAGGACCAGCAGAGGGCAGTGGGCTGGTTGAGGGCAGTGACAGCTCTGTAGTGGAAATCGTCAAGAAAGTGCATATTACTGAAGAGGACCACTTCATTGAGGGTAATATTAGTGCTTTTGTAAATTCAGGAGACCAAATTCTGCCTCCAGAGACATGTCGGGGAGCCCTTTTGAGTTTAGTGAGAGCCTCATGTGAGCTTCTGGAGTCAGAATTTGGCCCGCAGAATCTGTACAATGTAGAGCATAAAAGGACAAGGGTGGGAAAGCCTCAAACTCGTAAGTCCAAGCTGTAATAAATTCAGTCAGCATTTCCAGTCATTATGTCTGCTATTTCATTTCATACCCGTTGTGTTCTTAGCGGGTAAGGTGCCCCACCATACCATACCCCTCATTTAACTGTTGTGTTTCTGTGTAGCTCAGACACAACGCTTCACATTTGCAGAGACCAGAGGCTCTGTTACTGTTCCCTGGGTTAATTATAAAGCAATGTCCCTATGCACATGAAGCTGGGGGGTGGATGTCTATCTGTAGAGGAAAAAGCAGCTCTTAGATGCACCCCTGGAATATCCAGTCTGTCCTAAAAGCTTGGCTACTAACCAAGCAGAATAGAGACAGAAGTGGAGGGACATGGGGCTGTGCTTTCCAAAGATCCGTGGAGATGACTGGCTTGGGCCGAAGGCTGCCAAGGAAGCACTGGTGCCCACGGCAGCAGGTGTCTCCACGTGCACCAGGCGGCTGCGAGAGGGACCTTCAGCGGGAGGTGTGCTCGTTGCTGGAGATTGCAGGCCGTGCTCTTCTTTGGGTTAATGCCCTGAGGACATACGTCTCCGACTGCACACGCAGAAGGTGAACGCTTCATAGGAGGAATCAGCTTTCTCCTAAAGGGTACAAAGCAGCTCAGTGAGGAATTGGATGCTTCCTCAGGGAACAGTTCTTCAGGGAATTAGCAGGTGAAGCACATGAGAACTATTTCTCTGCAGGGAAACACAGTATCAGCAGCCTTCCTCACGCCACAATCGCCTCGAAGAAGTGCAAAGTGCAGGAGGACTGATCTATGGCAAGCCCAGGGCCAGTTGCACGCGCTGCCTCTTAACCCTGCGGCTTTGCTGTGCACGTGCGTGAACTGGCTACGTAAATCTATTTGCATCCCAGTAGCTGAGCGTGGGCATTGGCTTGTCCTCTTCTATGTCTCTTTGTAGAAGAAATCTGAGGTTTTCTTCTACATAAAATGGAGATCTACCGTTTGCAATAAAGTCGTTTTATATGAGCAGCAAGTAACTGGATGCTCACCTGTAAAACGCGTAGCCTCACCCAGCTGGAAACTCCAATTGCGTTAATCACCATGTATAGCACTGAGGGCAGGACACCACCCCCTGAATGGTGTCGTGGGACCTTCTATACATGGAAACATGCATGCAACTCTTTGCTTGCCTGAAGATCAGTTGTCGGGCTTTGGCCACCAAGCTATTCATGCTGTTTGCAGAGCAAGCAAACAATGTTTTTGGGAAAAGAGTTTTGCTCTTATTTGTTCCAAGGCAGAGATAATATTCCACAGTGTCTGAACTTGTGTGCATCTTCCTCCCTTGAGGTATGTGATGAAGAAGGGACTCCATTTTTTATGCTGCGGTGCATAAGACACTTAGGACTTGTTTTGTTTTCCTTTATTCTTTAGTAGCTGTGGGAGTAAAGATTAATTATGTAGTAGCTTCCCCAGTACAGTTTCAGCCAGAACGGCAGGTTACTGTTTTGTTCCAATTGCAAATAAAACTGCACATATGTAAAAAAAAAAAATCCATTACCTAGGAAAAATAATTTGAACAGAGATAGCACCTACGGTGTGTATTGAATGGAGTGTCAAGGGCGTTTTGTGAAGGTGCCAGGAGGATTTTACAGGCACGAGGCATGAGTGTACCTGGATGATGGAAAGCAATGGGGCGTCCTGGTTGTTCCCTACTGACCTATTCAGCTGATACCTCCGTACAGTGCCGCTGTGAAGGGCACTGGAGAGCGGACAAAGCACAACCAGTTGTGCAGGAAGGAGCTGGGGCAGGCGGTGCTTTTTCAGTGGGTCCTAATTTGATCTCCACGGTTACTGTTCCCAGGTGAGACGGGAGAACAGGTGGAAACTGAGCTGCTCAGTGAGATAGTAAGTGGAGGGCCCGAGACAAAAGAAGAAGAAACAGGAGAAGCTGTTGATGGTGCAGCAGCGACAGAGATAGGTATGTTGACAGAGGAGGGAAGGACTGCATGGGTTATTGTTTAGAAGAAAGAAAAGCTGTGCTGTCCTTAACGAACACACCTTGTCACTTCCATCCTGCGGTACAGCTGCTGCTTTTTGCAGTTTAAGATGAGAGACAGTCATAAATATTTTTATTCATGTTAAGAGATATTTTTGCTAAAGATGATTGTCCTTTTTTCACTGGCCATCTTTATATAATACGTGAGTCTTACCAGTGATAACTTATCCCTGTTTGGGGAGAGTGCTAAACTGTTACATGCAGTCCTGGAAAACAGAAGCCAATGTTAAAATCATGACTCTGCTCATTATTATTTGCCAAGCTTGTTTTTATGGGTTAATGCCTTAACGCTGTTTTGCGATTTCTGTTCTATGCTGGACATTCATTTTAGATCCCCCTTGTTCTCGTTATCAGCTGAAATCAGCAGTGTAGCACTGGGATGAAAGCACATTGCACAGCAAAAGCAGTCACATGGTGGGAAGCGAAAAACAGAGGGCAAATAAATTGCCTTTGGAGAATCCTAACACCAGTTAAAAGAAGAACGTGAGGGGATAGGACTATCCCTCCATCAGACTTTGAAATTATGTTCACATTTACGTCATCACAGTCTTTCTGCAAAAGTTATTTCTTCTTCGTTGACATTCACTGAGGATCCTACACTCCTTTACTGGGAGTTCACCGTGTAAGGCTGGATTCCTTTAGGTGTTTGCATGCCCCAGAAGGCAGTGGTTACCCAGTGGGACTGCCAGAATGTAGAAAAGGATGAGGAGGCAGCACAGGTACCCCCTTCCCTTCCCTTCCCTTCCCCCAGTGAACATTACTGCAATGACTGAAACCGCTTTTGCCCTCTCCCCCCGCTCCTAACCGCTGGCACACGCAGCCGTGCTCAAAGCGTCTCTGGGCTAGTGAGTGTCCTGTAGTTCAGGAGAGGGCAGCTTCATCGGGGGGGGTGGGAGGTACCCTGCACCAGAACCTGTCATGACTTCCAGGTGAACCTCTCACACCTGGGATAAGGTCTTTGGTTCCCTCCCAGTGAGAGTGTATGCTCTGGCCTTTGAGCTGTTGAGTCCAAGGGGTGTGGGAAGACCTGAATATCTGCAGCGGTTGCACTGACTGCAGCAAGCCAGCATGTTCCACCTGCTACAGGATTCAGGAAGGCAGTTTTCAGCGTGAACATTGCAGCCTGGAAGACCAGTAGGTTGCTGGTCAAGCAGTTTGGTGAAGGCATATATGCCTTTATGACTTTCTTATTACTCAAGTAGAATCAGATAAGCGGCGACCAAAAAAAAGCACTCACCTCCTTGTTACTTCTCATCCATTTAACAGTCTATCACCTGTATATTTTTACTTCTTCAAGCTAGCCTGTATAAACAAGCTATTCGTGGCTGTTGGCAGCTATGCTCTTGCAGGATCTTCAGTCTTACGCCATACAGCTTTGCCTGTGAAGTCCAGAAAAGTTTATTCACTCAAATTGTTTTCAATGTCTTACCCCTACACTTTTGCAAAGGGTCAGAATTATCTTTCTGTGCTGCAACTTCAGCAAAGCAGTAAATTTGCTTCAGGGAAACCTCAAAAAACCAACAGAGTCCTCCTGCTGAAAAGTAAGAGATTTCATCATGTGATGATTACAGCTTTGTTGAAATACTCACTTTCTGCATTTACTTGCCTTGGCAATATTCTCCCCAACAATATTTTTAGGGAAGCAGAGAGAGCAGCCCTGCTCCTGTCTCTGTAATACATTTCAGAGGATGGCAGTGTACCAGTGCAGACAGCTCAGTGAACAGCTGTGAGCGAGAAAAGCAAACACTTAAGCATGGAACAGCAACCATTTAAATCTGGGATGCTGTTGCATAAAGGAGCAATTCTTCCATCCTCAAAGGGCTCTGAAGAACTAAAGATTCTGGGCAGGGAAGCGAGATCGCTAAAGGGAATGGAAAAAATTCTTACACTAAGAGAGATCAAAAGCATTCAAAGTCCTGCCTCTGGGAGGATATGACTGAAAGGATATGAGCTGATCACGGCACAAAATAAACAGTGCTCTAACGGTAGTCAAGGTTCATCTCTGAACAAGGGACTGCTCAGTGACACTACAAGAGTGTTGTGTTCAAAACCACTAGAAGGATTTTTTCCTCGCACACTATCGCAGTGTTCATGCAAATTAAGCGTCAGCCTCTGCTGCAGTTGGACCTTTCTCTCCTGTCACCTGCAGTCCCCTGCAAAACTCCACCTTCCCCGTGTTCTCTACCCAGCTGTGTGGCAGTGCCACCATTCATTACAAGAACTCCAAGTCCCATGTTCCCATGATGTCCTTGCAGGGTCTTCTGGCTGGGAAAGAAGGATTTGAGCTGGGATGGTGCGACACTATGATGTCTGCCAGTCATTCCACTGGGCACCGTATTTTAGCAGCCAAGCAAGCCAGTGGGACAGCATAGCTTCTCGGCTGCTGATGGCCAACACGAGTAGATTCAGGGGCTGGTGCAGTTCCTCAGCCATACGTTATCACAGCATAGTTGAGGTAGGAAGGTACCTCTTGAGGTGGTCTAGTCAAAGCAGGGTCAGCTGCAGCAGGTTGTCCCATCAGGTTTGCAGTCATACCCCCATGGATGGAGACTCCATAAACTATTTGGGCAACCTGTTCCAATTAGCCTATTGCCCTTGCAGTGAATGAAGTTTTTCTTATCTTTAAATGTGATTTCTCATATTTGAGTCTGTGCCCATTGCCTCTTGTTCTTATATGAGACTACTTTAAGAGCTAGTGTCTGTGAGATCTCTGCATCTGTGTCAAATATGACTGGAACTATCTAATGATTTCAAAAATTGTTAAGAGAAAAGGCAGCAGGGTGGGAAGGAGCATGAGATCATCACAGCGTAACTGGATTTCACATGAATGATGTTAATGCCTAGAAGAGGAAGACTGTATGAATGGGATGGGGGAAGAGGAAGCAGAGCCAGCAGCTCCTTGTGGCCATTTCAAGTCCGCACAAAACATCCTGACAGATTTTGGAGAAGAGCAGATACCCCCTGTGTGCCGCGGTACTTCCAGAGAACTTGCATGTTGACTTCCTGTAGGATATATTGAATATCAAGTTTTATCCTAAAGTAATTGTTACATTATTTTTTTCCATGTGTTTCAGAAACAGCTAATAACAAGGAATAGAAGCTATGTCTGTGTGAACATCCTCTTCTTGGGCCGGCTCTTCTGTCCACATGAACATTGTTTTTAGGTTCAGAAAATAGAGTTTTTACAGATTGAGCCACAAACATGGGTAAGAGGCATCAGAAAAAGTTTTATATAATACATATGTTTTTGAAGTCAAGCTGCCAAGGCTTCAAGTGTTTGAAATACCTGAACTTTCACGTCCCTGCCACAGAGTGCCTTCTGTACACTGCTAGTACAGTGGGATAATTTTCTGACAGCACTATAATCATTCAGTTTTCAATTAGGATTTTTTCCAGGTTCAGATAAACTTTAAACCTTTGAAACCTTCAACCAGCATCACATAGGATAAAGAATATAGCATAACATTTTTTGTTTTTTGATGGTAGTGTAAGTAGAAAGTCAGAAATGGACGTCCTGGTCCTGAGAACTCTTGTGCATGCTGACAATTTCTCTGAGTGCCTGGACTACCAGTTTACAGAGCTGCTGAAGTGTACAGCACATAGAGGACTGGAACCCCAAATCGCCCATTTACTAGGCTGTAACTAAATGCAGAGGTTAGTTTTTCAGAAAATGGAAGATACACGTAGTGCAACGTCCAGGAACCAAGTAGGTGTATTCTGCTAACTCTCCATTTTTAAACACATTTATTGAAAGGCCAGTAGTACAATATGTGTGATAACTTCTGCATAAGTGGGAGAAAAAAGGCATTTTTAACTAGGAGTAGGATGTTTTAGTCTTCTAAATTCTGGCACACTTAAAATATAGATTCAGTTGTTAACACAGGTGGTGATTAATAAGCCATTGTTAGCCATGTAGCTCCTAATATACACCTGTGGCTTCTAAAATAGATTTCTAACCAGAGACGTATGTAAGCCTGTTCCCATAGGAGAGGTTGTCTATTAAATTTCCCTGTAGTGCTGTCCTCCAGAAGAAACATGCACTCAGGGACTGTGCTATTTTCCAAAATGCTAAATAATCATTTTGGAGCTGAAGCTGAATGACAAAGCCTTCAAATAGATTTCCTATAGAAAAGAGGCCCCGAATGTAATTGATGTTATGGATCTGACAGAGAGCAATTTGTTCTGATGGTGAATGTTGCAAAGGGACTATATATTTTTATTGGGGACTGCGTTTACAGGATTCTATAGCATAAGGAAGTCGAATATGGAGAAAAGGTCACGTAACTAGAGGGCAAGCACATGTTGCTATTTTTATTAGCTTTTTGTACAAAAGGACTTCACAAAATTTTTTATTGTCAGCAGCAAATTATAAAAATCCCCTCTAAGCTAAATTTTGTGCAGCATGTGCACATTTGACTCCAGCTGACTTTGGTTTGTATTAAATACTGTAATTGATATCCCTGGCATATCAGCTTTTTTACTTTAGCTGATATTCCTTGGCTATACCACTGCATCTAAGGTTTTCTGCTTATCAGCAATCTTTTCAATCTACAGCTATCTTGTCAACTTCATTTAAGGTCGCCTTCCCGCAGGAAGCAGCGTAAACTTTTAAAACCAAAATGCACACTTTCTGTTAAAGGATTTTTTGATAGGTGGATGCTGCAGTTTTCTTTTTACTAGTCTTCTTTAATAGAGAAGTCAAAACAAGCAGCTAGTTCTATTAAAAGTCTGTTGATATCAAAGTGGAAATTAAAAATTCGTACAGAGGTAGTCAAACTCTTTATCCACATCCCCAAATCTTTGGATGACAAAAAGCCATGAGAGACATACCATACATTTTGGAGAGCTGAGGAGTAGGGGCACAGTTAATGAGTCTGATAAGGACTCCCTTGTGATACAGGATGAGGCTGGGCATACAACTAGGGTCCAGGATGCCCCAGGATCTTCCACCTTCAGCTGTTCCGGTGGTCTCCTCCTGTAAGCTGGGAATTTGGTTCAGCCAACAGCAGCTGTGCCAGCACCATCCTGCTCCCAAACACAGGAACTAAAATTGGTGGGGCAGCCCTGCTGACTACTTGCAAGTTGCACATAGATCAAGAGATGCAGTTTGACCAACTATACTGAACGATGCAAAAGCATAAACCAATGGACATTCCATGACAGAGACCAGTAGCGTTATCAGCAAAAGCAGACAGCACTTGGAAGTAAGATATGAAGATACAAGGGAGTCAAGATAACCTGCTCACCTCAGAATCACTCTTGCTGCAACTGTTGTTAAAAGGAAGACAAGTGACAATATACATTCTTACTTCATTGTTTAACTTTTTCAAGTCATTAAAAGCAACGCTAGTTGGAAACAAGAGGAGTGTGAGCCAATCAGTGACTCAAATGGTCAGCCCTTCTCAGTCATCTTCAGTCCTTACATATTTTGTGATTACAATAAATGAAAGCTAATTTTCACCTTTTCCTTCCCAAAAAGTAAAATATGCTTGATACTGTGCTAAACATTAAATGTTAATTGCATAAATTACCACAAGATCAGAACTTGGATGATAACCTTACGCTGAACATCTCTACCTTCAGAAATAAGGCAATCACTACCACACTGCGGCCTAGTATCTGTGGTCTGTAAGCTACCAAAGCACGTACCATGCATAAAGGGCCAAAATACACACAGTTATTTGCTTCTGCAAACCTGTGGACATCACAGAGATTGCCAAGGGCAGAAATTGGTCTGTGGATCAAAGAGCTTTCTCATTTTAAAGGCTGAGAAGAGGATACGCTGTGATGTCCCTGTTTACAGGATATACCTCCAGAGCTAGGACAGTGTACCTTAGTTTTTTTTTTTTTGTTTGGTTGGGGTTTTTTTTGTTTTGTTTTTTTAAAAAAGCATAACCAAAATATCTACCATCTTCAGAAACATTTATCAACGCTAGACTATCTTCAGCTCTTAACTTCATCCAAGCTAGCAGTTATTCTATGCTACAGGACCCTTGAAGTAAAAAATTTCAAAGCTAACCAAAATGTTCTAGTAGGAATTTTGTTTCAATTACCAAAAAAACATAGCCCTAGAAGAGGTTAAATTTGGACCCTATTGGCTCTGTGCAGACGAACATGCATAGCGTTAGGATCCCAGAAGATACGCGGCACTCTGGCTTACTAGGGTTAGCTCTTTCGCTTAATGTGTAACTTCTTTCAGATAAAAACTGCAGCAACAGCAAGGTGCTTGTAGTGGAAGATTAAGGCAGTGTAAGTTTTATTATGTTTTAAAAGAGAGCAAAGTTTTATTAAAATTATGTACTGAACTTTATCTTTGCATTGTTTAAACTGTAGAGACCATAATCATTAGCAGAAAAAAAAAAACATAAAAGAAATACCTGGTAGAACATGCAAGTTTAAGAACTGCTTTACTTTTACAGAACTAGAGGACCTGTTTTTTTTCTCTCTCTCTCTCTAAAATTATGTGATTGAAACAAATTTTAAATGGTGAAATTAGTATGTTACAAGCTGAATTACAACTTCATATTTTTCACGCTGGCAGCTCAGTCTAGCAAACAACAACAACAAAATCCCTCTGTTTAACTTAGCTCCAGTTAAAACAGGACTTCTTAAATATTTTATACTTTGCTGAACTAAGACCTAAGAGATATCCACAATACTTGCTTTTTATATTGGAGAATTATGGGGCTTTGCCTTTTTGCTTAAAAAAATAGAATCAAGAAATGTAACTGCTTAAAAAAATTAGAAGTCTTAAACATGTCTGTGGAAGGTTGATTGTTTATGTTAAGAACTGCAATGTTATAGTTGTAAATAACAGAGTTTAACTCAGTTATTCAAGAATTTCAGTACCTGAGGAATACATATTTAGGCCTGAGACGTTCAAGAAACCATGCACTCCAGCTAAAAGATAAATAATCTTAGAGCTAAAAGTGGATTTTAATTGCTGTTTGCAGAATGGCACCTACTTACTGATACAAGCATTCTTAATGGAAGTAGTGTGTTGACTCTTGTTAGTTGCATCCAGCGTGCATCTTTTCAGGTGCTTCACTTCCATTTCAGTCTCAGTGTGTACCGTACTGGGGAAAGGAATGGTATATTCACACTTCTGTGTACCAGCGAAGACTCCAAAAGGAGTTCTACATCAACAAATGGACAAGTCAGCAGCAGGAAAAATAAAATAAGCAAATTATAAAAAAATAAAAATCAAAACTGCCATCTAGTGTTAGTTTTACGATTGACAGAGGCAGCACAGCACAAGTAAGGCAGGCAGGCATCTTATAGCAGAGAATGTTGTGAGGGGTAAGAATGGATAACTATTACTATTACACAAGGCTGAATTTAGCTCATGTTCAATGCTACTGAAATCTGCTGAAGGGGCACTAATTCTGCTACAAAAGAGTTAAATATATGCCAACAAAGTAATTATATGTGAGCAAAGCTGCAATGGAGACACACACAAATATAAATTGGGAATCTCTTTAAATAATATAACTCCATTTGATTACATTATTCTTAACTGACAAAATAAAGGAACATTTGCTCTGTTTCCTAGAAAGTCATATTAGGAAGCTGCTGGTAGTAACATGAGTAAGTCTGATCATCTTTATTCTTAGGTGGGATTGCTTCTTAAGTCAGAACTGTAGAATATAAAAGACATTAACAGTATAGCCAAGGAGAGAAGCCAAGACTAATAGCATTTATGTGTAGAAGGTTTATATGCAGATGAGTCAGGTAGTTTTCAAAAGTTGTTGCTTGACAGTTCAGACAGCAAGGAGAATTTCTGTTGATTTACCTTGAATAAACCAATATTATGCTTGGGTACATGGCTGTGGGGAAGGACAGGGAATCAACTCTACCATGAGGCAGCTGACTTTCAAAACTAGTTCTTTAAAAACAAGTATCCGTTTATACTTGCTTAGATAGAAGACGAATGCAGAGGGATGGGATAACTTACGTCACCAGCCTGACTTCTCAACATTACTTAAACACTCCACCAAGCAGACGCTTCTCTTCTTAATGGCAGAGAGAAATGCCAAGAACTGTAATGCCATGGTAGCTGAAAGCTTTCCATCTTGAAGGATTATTTTCATCCTTAGCTATTAGGCGATAGATAATAAACTTACTTTTTTGGTTTGAATTATTTCTTATCAAAAAAGCAAGATCGAGACTTTCTTTGTAATGGAGCATCAAAGCATAATCAAGAAAACAAAAAAGTTTGTCCCCAGAACAGACAAGCACATTTTTAAAGATGCAATTATCATTTATTCTCATTAAACAGGATATTTTCTCTCATACAACTGGAATGTCTTTTTTTTTTCCTAATCACAATATAGTCAAAGTTGAATTGCTATGAAAAAGACCATGAAGAAGGTTGCAGGTACAGATTCATTCGCAGCTGATTTATAACTATAAGGACATTACTTTTCAGAGAAGCATAATTTTCTTCTTTCTGAAACGAATATTCACCCTCTTAAGCAATCGCTTCGGAATGAACAAAATGTGAGCAAGTCCCAACACTAATCTATTCTGTAAAGAAAGCGTTTAAGACAGTTTAGAAATGAATACAACAAAATTCCCCAAAACACGGAGGTGAAAACGTATGCTAACCAATTCAAGTGTTCTACTGTTTTCCTATTTCTGACATTTTTTAAAATTTAAAATAGTTACTAAAAGCCGTCTGTTACAAGTCATTAGTTTTCCACGTCCAGATCACCCATAGTGTAACTGTCATACATTCACCTAAAATGTGTACTTTAATATCTGAATACGCAGTCACCATCACAAAGCAAGGCCCCTGTTCTACAATCAAGCTCAACTGATTTTAGCAGGGCTCCCACAGGTTTCATGGTTTGCCTGCAGAGAAATCACTGTAAGCTTGTATTGTACAGACTGCAAGGCCACAATCTGGAAGAAGGCACCTTTCCTAGGTAAGCTTAGTGTAGGACATTCAGCCTTTACTTAAAGAGAGGCTGACACATCTTGGATGGGTCCTTGAACGGCAACAGCTTCAATCTCAACACGGGCACCCTGTGAGACAGCAATGAAGAAACATATTAGGAATTTAAAATATCTATTTTATGAAGCAATTGGATGTATAACATGACCTGATAAGAACAAAGAGTGACATTTGAAGGGGATTATATTCCTGACAGTCGTATTTCTATTTTAGCAATGTTAAGTGATATTGTAAAACCACTTTACTCTTCCTTACATGTCAGAAACCCTTATTTCTACAGTTGTAGCCATCTTCCACTATACAACTAGGTTATCTCATGTTTTCAGAACTCTTGTGTGTGGGAATAAGACTGGTATACTTAAAAGCAAAAATGAAATACTTAAGATTATTCAATAAAATAATCACAATTGAAGCTATTACAGAATAAGAAAAGCTGTCATAATGCTTCAAAGCAAGTACTTGAAATGACACTTACTTTTGGCAAAGCAACAACCTGATAGGCTGCTCTGGCTGGGAAGTTTGACTTGAAAACTGTAATGGAAGCAAAAACATCCACTAAACATTTAACTTTGCTTGATAAACCATACAGTTCAAAGTCATCTGTATAAAATGCAGTCATTGGAATGGTTTCAGGTTCAATGCAACAATACAAATAATCTTCTGTCCCAGCCTCCTTCTCCCTCTTTTTTTTTTTTTGTCACTGACTGTTCTAGTATCTCAGCAAGCTACCTTTCATCACAAAGAAAGTAGCTACGGTTGCGATCTAGCGGACAGTGGTAACTTGCACTCTGCTGACACTGCATGGCTTTGACACCAACTCAGCTGAAACAGAAATATTAAACCAGAATGGTGATCATCCAATGAAAGACTGGAGAGTGGAAGAGGACTCTTTAACAGGCACAGCAAGAGGGAGAAGCAGGCCCCTCGCAAGAGTCATCAGCAAAGATCCCAGATTTGTATAAAGTTAACAGAGGCCAACCTTATTCATATCAAAGGAAGGCAGAGAAAATAGACCCTGACCTATTCTTCCATTTTGCAATTATGCCCGGAACTTAAAGATATTAAAAAAACTGGGGGGAAAAAAAAGGGGTATTATTCAAGATATAAGAGCTGAATTTGCATAATTAAATAAAAGTTTTTCTACTGAGAGTTAATGCTAAGCTCAGAAATGGTACTTTCAGGCTCCTGCACTAACAGGGCAAGTTCATAACTCACATCAAAGGAGAGCAACTCCTTTCTCCAACAGGTAGGAGGGCTGTTTGGCAACAATTAACTAAGTATCCAGCCAGTCTGTTTTTACTCCACTTAAAGACACACACACAGACACACTTCCATTTTGACATGCAGAAGGCTGTGTTGATAGCTCATGAATAAAAGACTTCCTTCAAGACCAGATGTTACTATCTAATTAAAACCCAAACCTATATAAATAAGGAACTTATGTGCACAGTCCCCAAATTCTTCTGCACAATATGGCTCATGAATCATCTACTTCGGTTTACATTCAGTTTGGTTACCAAGCATTATTCTTTTATTCCAAAGTGCAGCAGCGTGGCTCATCCTTGCATAAAAAGTGAGCTTTGTCCCATAACAATAGCACAGATATTATTCAAATATACAAACAGATTTTAAAGAAATGAAAATACACAACCCGAAATTAAGCATTTTAAGGCTGCCTACAGCAGAATTATATTAGGGACAACACAGCATCTATCAAGGTAAAAAGGCATAGAAGATCAACCTGTAGGGTTGATTTTCATATGACACCAAGTTAGTGGGATGGTAGGACACAAGTCCACATGAAATTAGGCTGTATTTGTTCTGGTGCTTGCAAATAAATTGCTTTGCTTTAATGTTATATTTCTAATGAAATCTCAAAGAATCTGGAACTAAATCACCCAAGTCATTAAAACACTTCACTTCTTACAGTGAGTATAATTTGTTTTACAAGCCATACTGTTTAAAAAAAAAGTCTACTTACACTGTTTGTAAATATCATTAATATCATTGAAGTCCTTCATGTCTGCCATCAAAACAGTAGTCTTCACAACTAGAAATTACATAACTGCAGTTATTTTGTACTTCTGACTTTTATACAAAAGTTGAAAATCTTTAGTACATTTCTTGCTTTTATTCCATAAATTTATCTCAAATATTCTAACAGCTTTGAAAAGTTTTCCAAACCGGTATTGACCATTAGAGCTACCACTGACAGAACCACCTAAAAAATCTGAGTATCTAGTACATAAAACTCTAAGAAATCAGATACTCCTGACCTGTTTTGAAAATATCTGTTTTAAATTTCATTATAAGCCCATTTCTTCTAAAAGGCACCAAACTGATGAAGCAGGTTGATTTAGAAAAACTGTTGTAAGCCAACTGTTGGCTTATGCTATTGGATATATTACACCATATATAATATGTGCTGCCAGAAAAGTCCATAAAACATCTGAAGATATAGTCTAAGCTAAAATTTTTTACCCATGACTGCCCAAACCAGTATTAATCCGGGTTTGGCTCCACTATTAGAATCCACTTAAAAAAAAAAAGATAAGGAAAGTGCCTAGAATATGAACACCACAGCTATAGACCTGCTTTTACCTGGAGTAAAAGCTAGGATGCTTAAAATGCCAGTAGTCAGTTGCAGCTCTACCCGAGCTTCTTCAGTTAGAATTAAAAGAATTAGTATCATGGTCAGAAACCAGGAGGAGAGGCAGTGTCCCACTGATACCCATCACATAAAGAGTTGCACATTGATTTTTTTTTCCTCTAGCTATTGATAACAACTACATGTTTAGCAAACAGCTTTTCTTTTTTTTTTTTTCTTTTAGAGGTCACTTCATTTTTTTTTCAATCCAAGTAAAAGTAATCACTTGTTTGCCACCATCATAACAGAACTTACCATTGTCATAGTCACAGCCTGCAGCTTTCAGAATTTCTCCCATGTTTTTTAGAGCCTAATGAGAAATGAGACAAAAATCTGTAAGTACCAGCTCGGTTGTGTTTAGGTATGTATGCAAACATGAATTGTAATCTAGCTACATCCATGTTATAGTTCACACAGCAAGCCTTCAATAGTCATCAGTGGGTAAGCAAAACCAGAAACAGATTAAAAAGTAAATTTATAAAAGGGAACTTCTAATAAACCCCTAATATTAAACCATCCACTCATTAGATGCAAAGGCATGGTGCAGCTCCATCTCATCCTACTACTCACACAGCTTCTTTGCTGCTGGGGGAACAAATCTTTTGCCTACTCAAAGCCACAGGGGTCGAACCTTTGTTCAAAGCATTGATTCTTTCCTACATGAAATACAGATTCCTCCTCTGACCTCCAAGTTGTTTGGATGGAAAATGACAGGGATGGGATGAAATTACTTCTTACTTTTACCTCACCTTGGAGGATGTGCAACGTGCCCTCTAGGATTCCTCAATTTCTCATGAGTCCACGTTTAACTAAGCACAAGCCAACTCCATTAAAAGTTTATTGCTAGAACACATCTTACCTGCTTAGCTTCTTCCTTTGCACCTCCAGAGACAAGCTGCCCACTGGAAGGTTCTATACCTATCTGTCCTGCAATGTACATGGTCCGGTCTACAAGCACTGCTTGGCTGAAAACAGAAGTGACATTTTAGGTTGAAGGTTTCCCCACCAAAATATTTAACTATCCAAAAGCGCTCTCTTGTAAGCACATTTCACATTCTTCAGTCCTTATAGTATCTCAGAAAGACAGGTTATTATAGAATCATAGAGTCATCTAGGTTGGAAAAGATCTTCAATATCACCACATACAACCATCAGCCTGACCTGCCAAGTCCCATCACTAAACCACGTCCCTTAGTGCCACAGTGCTTGCGACTTGGGTTATGCAAGCACAAGTTTGTGCACACAGACATATGCTCCATCTGTACATGTTTGGTTCAGCTGGGATTGAACCACCTGTGGAAGCACACAGCTACATGAGCATAGCTCTGCCTTTGAGGTAATAAACCCTGTTTTTCAAGAAAGTACAAGGCATGAGTGAAGCAACACAACACTAAACACAGCTGCACGTATTCCACACTGCAGACAGAGGGGAGACAGAGTAGATATACATTTTTTGCATCTGCCCAGACAAATATTCCATCCTAGCTTGACAGCCAGATGTCAGCTTGCATACCTTACATCTCAGCCGCTGAGCAATATGGTAAAAGAAAGAAAAAAAAAATCAAAAGAGGACAGATTATTAAATTCAGCATTTTCTTCTCAAACAGGCACCATAAGTGAGTTACAGCTGTGAGGTGAAGCCTCACACATTAGTCCTCTGGCAGCATTCCTCCAGAGGCATGAATTTGGCCAGTCAGCACAACTCCATTCTGAGAACAAACCCTCTCCTCTCACCAAATAACCTGGGTGACCTGTTGGCTGGGTTAGTTCAGAAGAATGCAGAATTCAAGTTATTTGCTAACCAATTTTATATAAATGTCAGGTGTGTTTTTGCTGAAGTAGAGTTAGTAATTATTAATAATCTCTAATTACCACAAAGAGATTAAAAGATTAAAACAAGGACTTCAACCACCTACCAAACATTGTGCAAGAGACATAATTTACATCTTTTCAGCTGGTAGTTAAAGTTATTTTGCAAAGAAATAAAGGAAAGGCTCTTCTCAAACTGTTTGTGGTGTGTTAACACCATTTTTCTTATCTCTTCCCATTCCACAAGAAAATGCATTGTTCTAACAGTTGAACAAGCCTGTCAAGTTACACAAACCAGAGTTAGGCACCTCCCTGAAGTATCCAGATTAGGAGCTTAGCTTCCCTGTAATGTCGATGCAGAAAGAAAGCCACTCTTTCTGAGAACGCTTCTATTACATCTCTTAATTACTTAATCCATTGACTTTACATGGGCGTAAACTAATTTAGGGACTCAATAAGATGATTATGGCTAGGCAATCTGAACAGTGTCATCTCTCCTATCTTTCCTTTTACCCCTGTCCCACATTCTCCTATAACTTCCTTAAGTAAAAAACAGCCAGTAAGATATTTTACTACATCAGATAAATTATGCAGTGATTACTCACTGTGACATCGGCAACTACCTAAACTGAGGTAGAAGACAAATCCATACCATTTAAAGAGGAGAAACTGGCAAAAGAAATAGTTTTCTAGCTGATGCAGTCTTATTGATAGGAAATGTGTGTATGAACACAACACAGATTTTTCTTTAACTTTGTTTTCTTTCCAAGCATGTCATGCTTTGTTTGAGGCACAGGTCCTCAGACCACAAGGTTGTGTTTCTGTTTGATGTGCGGAGAACCACGCAACAAGATACTAGCTTTCCAAAAAAAAATAAGACTGCCTTGTACAGCTTATTATAAAGCAAATGACACAACAAAACATTTATCCTAACTGACCTTTGGACAATTCCAAATCATGAATAATTGGGGAGGAAAAAAAAGCATGCTGAAACCTTCCAATACCACTGCCAGATCAGCATGTGCAGCAATCTTACTGAGTCCTCTTCTCTGCTCAACTTTCTTCTCCTCGTACGCTTAGCAGTGGAATCCTCTACTCACTGATACCATTAACAATTCACCAACTAAAGGGTGTACTTCCACCGCAGTCAAAGGCCTGAGTGAAGCTCACAGAGACTCCAAACCACACAAATTCCAATCAAATGTTAACTGCAGAGGTATCCCATAAGTGGGGTCAATTGTAGCTACTCTTTATGATTCAGCAGACCTAAATGTGTGCCTCAAGTCAGGTTTCAGTACACCTAAGTGCATAGCTAGATGGACATTATGTCCTTACAAAAACACCCCTTAGAGAGCCGGCGTCAAGAAACATGCTCTTTAATGACAACGACTGGAAAAATTGAATCAGATTTTCCATACACAAAGGGTTGTTGATTAATATAAGAACAATACCTCTGCTGTGCCTTTTAAAAAGTATATGTGTATCAATAAAATTACTGGAAATTGGATGAGGTAAAGGAAGTACAAAATATGGTAAAAAATAGCACACTGAAGGGCCGTAGCAGAACCAGGAATGCAGCCCATACATCCCAGTCCTCCCCTCCACGTTAAGCCCTCATTCCTGTTACCGTGCTTGAAATAAAGATGTGGCAGTTACCTCTTGTGCAATTTTTGTTCACCGGACTTTGAAAAGTTTACTGGAACTTGATTAACAAAGTTAGTGATAAACTTATTGATGTTAGCCCTGTCATACCAGTAACAGGCTGCATAATAAGCAGTATTTCATCAGGAACTACCAATAAGCACAAAACATGGGAGTGTAATTAACCCACAGCAGAAGAGGAGGACTATGTTAACGGCTAAGCCAGTTGGTGTATGTGTGCGTGCAGTTGAATTGCTGCTTTACACATCTTAGATGTTCTCCTAACTACAAGTGATGCCAAGCCCCTGGCTGTAATCCACCAACAAGTTGTTGTTTACAGAAGTTAACCTTTAGGTCATAAGACTTTCTCTGCTTCTACACTTTGTATTTCTCCATCTTTATAATTTCTATAAAGAACACATAGTTTCAAGTTCAGAAAGTTCAGTTTCAAAGTAATGGAGATAAAAATGCTTCTGGAAGGCACTAAGATGCTACAAGCAGAAAAGTTAAAACCTAAGGAAACTGTGTTAATAATGGGAAAACAAAGCCTGAATGCATAATTAAGAATTTTTAGAAAACACTCTGGTAAAAATCCCTCAGCACCTTAGACGTAAATCTGCTGTACTTGAACATTTTTTCACATCCAAATAGCAAAGGGAAGCCTTTCTCCAAGTCAGGTTTTTTTTTTTTAAATGAAGTCCAGAACTGTTGCAACTAACAACTTATTTGTGAAAACGTCAAACAACATCCTGTTTATTTTTATGTCAAGTAACTTCTAGCCTGAGAAGCGCTTACAACCGCCTGGCACGCACACAGAAAATAAGAGGTTTGCAGTTCCCAGGCAGTAAACTCTCCGACCGCCAACACGCATCCTGGATCGGACTCAGCGCTCACTTTCCATCGCCTCCAGAGTTAGCATTCGCTGCTGACTTGCCTACACAACACACTTTTTTCTAGGCAAACGTTCTTTTTCTTGAGAGAAGCCATGCTTTCTCTTGCCTTTTTTCCCCCACACACTGCCTACCGCTGATTTCAGATTTTTTTCCCCAAACTGCCATTTCGACAGACATTTTAGGGAGCCCTCGCAGCCAGGCTGGAGTTTCCCGCTGGCACTTCAGCCCCGGTCGTGCTGCAGGACCCCACCAGCCCTGTTCCCCCCGGGGGCTACAGGGACGAGCCAAGCCCCAAACACCCCCAGGCCCGGCCTCGCCACAGCCCCCGGGCTGCCTGACGGACACCCCTCGGGCAAAGCCCGCTCCCTCCTGCCTCTCCCAGCCAACCTCCTCCGGCCAGGCATACCTGTAGGGACCCAGCGCAGCAGGGGCCTTGGCGGTGCTGATTATCCTCTTCACCAGACAGGCCATGACTATGGCTGCTGCCGCCCCCCGCCTTCTCCTCCC
>VXAL01017088.1:289935-319999 GCA_013399475.1 Chauna torquata
CTTTTATTGCTGAGTGTGACATCGTACGGTATGGGATATCCCTTTGGTTGGTTCAGGTCAGCTGCCCTGGTGATGTCCCCTCCCAGCAGCTGCCCACCCCCCAGCCCCCTGGGTTTGGGGGGTTTGGAGAGGCTGGGTGCTGTGCCAGCACCGCTCAGCAACAGACAAAACACTGGTGTGGTATCGGTGCTGGTCTAGCTGCAAGTGCAGAGCACAGCGCTGTATGGGCTGCTGTGGGGAAAGTTAACTCCATCCCAGCCAGACACAGTACAGGTGCATGCCTCAGGTTTTTTGTTGTGAGTTTGTTCAAAGTTTTCTAGTGCCGCTTGGTTTGGGGTACATTCACGATATGCTGTTACTTGATTTGCTTCCTTCCCACTGCAACCCACGGCAGGCTGTTTGGTCTCTGCCATCGCGGGTAATCATAATCTGATGCTTAGTTATGAACTTAAAAAAAAAAAAAACCACTAAAATAAAATGCGCGCTTGCAATTTTTTCTTCCATTAATTTGAGTGACAATAAATTCCTACCAACAGTATTGCATTCAGCACTTGATAGTAAGTCATGGACTTCAGCAGAATGACGATCATTCCCTTAAATCCTTACAAGAAAACAAAAGAAACCACTAGAGTGTAATCCTTAAAATTGTACTTAAGCTTTGCAATGCACTGCTTGTCCTCCTAATCCAAACTTTTCACTTTTCTTTAGGACATACTGAATGAGTTAAAAGCAATTTTTCAGTGTTCAGAGCCTGAAGAAATCTATATTCCTGAGGCAATTACAACATTAGTTCAAGAGGAAGAACAAATGGATGTTGTTCTGAGCCTTGGTAAAAAAAGAAAGAAGGAGGACAAAGAAGGAGAAAAAGCTGTGCCAGTGAAAAAAATAATTGGTGATGGCACTAGAGATCCATTCCAGTCCTACTCCTGGATCTCACAAACTACTGGTGTTGTGATCAGGTTTGTTCATAGCAGAGTCAGAAACTGTGACCCTTAACCAGTTAATGTAGCTGGATTATAGCTTAACAGAGTACTGGGGAAAAAAATTATGTGCTATATGAGTACACTCACCTGGAACTTCCCTCTGTTTCAGTGATCGAACTATGGAGATTCTCAGATATCGACTGATTGGCCCATTATCACACTGTGTCCTTACAGAGACCCTGAGAGCTGCTTCTCTCCAAACAGTAAGGAAAATGGCATTTTGGATATTACTGTAATTTTAATAAGATTTCTTTGGTATGCAGACTTCTTTTTTCTAGAAAGAACCATAAACTGTCTAGCCTTATTTATTTTAAAGGCTAACCTTTGTATTTCTACTCTGTTAGCTTCTCTGTATTGAGCCTCTTGACTGATGCTGATCTCAGGAAGATCTCCTGTCTGGATTTCAAGTGTGGGTAGGAAGAAAATAGAATAGAAGCTATGGTGCTGTTGAGCAGGCTCTGAAAGTGTAGTACTGATGTATTGTGTTGAGAGGTCCAGAATAATTCATACTCTTTTTGACAATCCATAGATCATGTTTCTTGAGCAACGAGCTAGAGCACCCTATAGAGCAAAACATGAAAGGTATAGAAAACTTTTGTGTTTTAACTCAAATACATAATTTCTCCAGGATTTAGTGTTTTGTCCACCTCTTGGCGCATAGCATCACTGCGGTTTTAATATTTTTTTTTTGTCTCGTGCAGCAAACATGAGGAGGCCATGAGATCTCTGGCTTTCTGTAAGAAATCATTGACTGCAGAATTAGGGAGGATTGTGGATTGCTTTGTTTACTTTTGGAACGTGGGTTAAACTGAACATGCTTATTGGAGAGTACTGTAAAGTGAAATACAGGAATAAGCTGGCTGCATCAGGAACAAAAATATTTTGTTTTGAAACTTGGAAGAAAGCGACCATAGTGATTAAGGCAAACTGAGATTGAATTCATACTGATAGAAAATACTAAATTACTACTTGAGGTAATTAGATGGTGTTGTTTTCCAGGAGATGGCCGATTCAGAGTCGGAACTGAATAACTGGTGGGTAGAAAACTGCAAGGACTCTGAAAAAGTATCTCTTCATCAACGTCAAACTACTATCTTTGAGCTTTTAGAAGGTATTTGGGCATGGGTGATACGGGAGGAAGGGAAAACTCTTAGATGTTAGTGGCCAAAACTGGCATGCTAACAAGTTGGCTTCAATTTGGAAAGCCTTATATTTTGCTTGATCAAGAGAGTGATGCCAGTGAGCGCGTACGTGGCATGTCAAAGTTTGAGGAAAGTTACGTTGTGGGTTTTTTTTTTAAGGGAACATTAGTCCTCTGTGTAGTCCAAACTCTTTAACAGATAAGTTGAATCTTATTTCTTGTCCTCATGAGCTTAGATTTGAGATTACTGATGGGATATATAGTCCAACATAAACTCACTCGCATAGCCACACGCACACACACTTAAGACAGTAAGTTTTA
Organism: Chauna torquata; assembly: GCA_013399475.1. NCBI lineage: Eukaryota > Metazoa > Chordata > Aves > Anseriformes > Anhimidae > Chauna > Chauna torquata. Next base: position 292,381 of record VXAL01017088.1, read on the forward strand.
CAGTGCCTCCACAGATAAAGTGGTAGGCTCCTGCTCAGAGTGAAAGTGTTATATCTTGCTTTGTATATTTTTGTTCCTAATAAATAGTTGTATACTTGACTGAGATGTAAGGTATAAAGTTAACAACATCTTAAATTCTAGCTCTGAAACAGGTAAGGAACTGGCTGTGGTAGATGTCAAACTATACTCAAGCTATCCAGTCTGAGGCAGTTAAGCAGAGATGAGGTAAAACTTTAAATAAACAAACAAACAAAAAAAAACGTTTTGTAATTTGCTTTCTCCGGAACACAAGTGTAGAAGAAAGGTTAGTTCCTTAAGAGCTGTGCCAAATGCAAAGGATGAATTGAGTCTGTAAGTTGTGAGAGTGACCTCATTTCTGTACTAAGCATAAATATAATTGCAAACTAACTTTTATGCTGCTATTGTTGTCTTTTGTTATTGGACATTTAACAAGCTTTGGTGAGTTTTCAAAACATGCTAAATTGAGTACTCTGGACTGCATCTCTGGCTTATAGCGATGTCACATTCCTGCAGGCAAAAATGCACAAAATAACAGTGCAGAAAAACAGTGCAACTTTATTGGTGGTTTCATGGCAATGTTCATCTGTATATTTTTAAAGGGATAAGTTCGCCATCAGAAATGCCACCAGGTACAATACTGGGCCTCACTGTTGGAGATCCTCGAGTAAATCTGCCAAAAAAGAAGACGAAAGCCATGCCAGACCCTGAAAAATACCAAGGTAAAATGCCTTGCTTATATTGTGTGTGAAACTGCCAAAGGCAAGAGGTTCAGTTTCTCTCTACACTTCTGTTTTCATTTACTGTCATCTTCTACTGACTTTTTTCTTGCTGTTTTCCTCTAGCATTAGATTTTTCCTTCCTCTTTCTACATGCCTTGTCAGAACAGAAACAGCCTGAAAATTGCACAGATTGCACAGTTTTTAGAACAGCAGTTGTGAGGGAGGGACATGCACCAAAGCTGGTCTTGTGCTCAGTGGAAGCCTCTGTCTGACCATACAGATGATCCAGGTTCGAATCCTGGCAAGGCCAACCAGGTGCTAAAAGATGCTTAGTTTCTGTTTGGTGTTTAGTCTTCCAGATGCTGTTTCTCTCTCCAAGAAGATACCTGCTGCTTCTGGTTTATAGTCTTTGAATGATGAAAGCTGCAATTTCACTGAAAAAAACAAGCAGATAAACAAAAAAACCCCAGACCTGTAGCAAGATTAGCATTTCAAATGGCCAAGATGCTAGTCATCTCTGAAAACAAAAGATGCATGGGTGACTTCGTAGACTTTCATTTCAGTACTGACTTACACAACATTTCAGTGCAAAATACACAATCAGTTGGATTTGAATGTCCTTGAAAAATGTGCAAGAGCATATGCAATGGGGTTTGTGTACAGTGCTGTGTAGGCATTTACAATTACATTGATTGGACACAGACTGCCTAACCTAGTATGAGAAACAGAGTAGTCAGCTAGCAAACAAGACAGGTGACATTTCCAGAGACTTCAAAATGCTTCCTTTCGTTGGTGCAGTGTTTCCAAGATATTAGAATAATCTAGCCTTACTTTTCACTGAAACCAGGTTGAACACTGATTTCATTTACCATCTTTTAGCTCTCTTTTAGCAGAACTCTTCCGATTCAGTTTTCTGACTTCCTATTCTCTCATCATTAATGTTCTTGTTGGAAATGTTGCTGCATATGTGACATCTACTTTGGTACTTCTGCTGAGGAGTAAGGTGAGCTATATAGCACTTGTTTACACAGACTGGTTTGAGCTGGTAAAGGAGTTAGCAACCACAAGAAGTAATTTGTCACCCTTCACTCTGCTTGTGATGTCTGTGAAGATGTGTTCAAGAAGGTGAGATCAGCAGAAGGCTTCTAAGCATTGGAAATGTCCCACAGTAGTTTCTCTCCCACTGCCAGAGATGATTGTCCCCCAGGAAGGAGAGCCATGGTAAAGAGGTAATGGTGTAAGACAGGGGGTCAAGAAGAAGTAGATACCTATGCCTTTTTTCCTTTGGCTGGCTAGAAATGGCCATCTTCAAGGTCTTTCTACTTGGGGTTATCCTTCAACGTGCAAAAAATCTTCTAAACCACAAACACTCAGAAAATCTGGTGTTGCTTTCTGGTTCCTTTCTGGGTGTTTTTTTGTTGTTGTTTCAGCATAAGCTCAAAACTGTATCTGCCCTCTCTGACTTTTATTCAGGTGAGGGAGAAAGTCTTTGATCAGCTAGCAAGAAAAAGTAAACTGCATGTGATACCTTCTAATTTAGGTCCTGCTAAAGGACTTGATGTTGCACAAACACAACACTACCAAACATGTTAAAAGTAGGCAGAAGAATAAAGGAAGGCTGATTTTCTCTTAGAAGACAGCTGTATTATCTAAAGGACATCATGGTAAGGGAGTAGAAAAGGAGAGAATAGCCCTCCTACAAGATGCAGGAGGGAGGGAATAGGAATGGCTGCTGTTCTGCATGTTTCCCACCTGAATGACTTCCTAATGCTGTGTGGGAAGACTTAGAGGATTATTCACAATCTGCTGCATACCTATTACATGTCAAGTTGCTAAATCTTAACGATATGGTAGTTCATCTCTCCTACCTAGGAACCTCAAGACTGACGTATAACTGCGACTCTTCTCTCTTCCTCATTGGGTATTCCTAAGTGTTAGTTGAAAAGAGAGGCTACTGTTACTCTCCGAGGTCTGTTGTTTCCATCCTATGTGACAGCTATTACCGGTGCTATATCTCTGCCTTAATGGGCTTACTTGTTCAAGTAGTTAAGAGAAGTTACATTTTTGAAATACTTCTAGAAAATCAATCCATATTAGATTATAAGACTCAGATACTTATACTTATTTTCTAGTCAAGGGAGAGCTTTCATGTGTTTTTGATTCTTCGTGTTTTTGAAAGAAAAAGTAAAATTACATCTGTATTAATAAAAGGAAGCCTAGGCATCGTAAGTTATTGTGCACAATATGTTTTGTGTCTAATCTATTCTCTCTCTGCAAGCGTTATGCTTTCTTCCCACTATTTACTATTTCAGGACCAGGAATTGTGTGCAGCTTAGTTTGTGTTCTTGTTGGAGCATGGGGTCTTGTTGCACATTTCACTGCCTGTATATATCAACTATATTTATTTTTTCCTATCAACCTCCGGGATTGCCTGGCAGATTTCAGGAGTTCAGAAATCCATTAAATAAATGGAGGATAAGCTATTGAATTCAGGCCATTCAATGCAAAAAGATTACCTCAAACTGAAGAAGTTTGTAAGCCACAAATGTCTGGAATAACATCACTGCATGCTGATCTTAGTGTTGCAGTCTTCCCCAGAGCCTTGTTATTGTCCATGCTTGGAGTCAGATTACTGAAATATCCAGCAAGAATTTCATCAAAAGCAACACATTCCAAAGATTATTCGAGTTTGATTTAACAGTTTTACCAGCATTTTTTCCATACAGTTCTGTCCTGGTTCGACTGGTTCTTTTGCTAAGAGTGATCCAGGAAGGGATTCTATCCTCTTCAAATTTATGAAGGGCAATTTGTTTAACCAAAAAAAAATGAAGGAATTTAATCTTGGCACATAGTATATACATCACTGCAGCAACAGTATTACCAATGTTTCCACAGTAACACCCACAAAAAAAAGTTGGGCTTCTCTTCTAGATAGTTGATCCACTGATGGAAGATGAAGTCTGTAATTCCATTGAGGTGGTTTTAATTTGCCCCTTCTGTAAGAGGAAATCTTTTTATGAGCCTTAGAACTACATAAACTTCCTGAGCCTTGGTTTTGATGTAACCTTACTCAGATGTGGTAATATGGTGAGATGACCTTTACATAAGAAATGTTACTAGTCATTCGTCTTAATGACATGTCACATTGACTGGGCAGTAAAAAGGAACCCTTGCTCTGTTCTACACTTTTTTTCCACTTTTTTGCTTCCTGGATGCCCAAATACTATTGGGATTAATATTAGTGAGATTGAAATGACACTGCTTATGTTAGCAACTTCTGTATGTGCTTTAGTCTCTTGTTCTTTAATGTTGTATAAAAGCCAATTGATTTTCTTAACAAATGTTTACTAATTTAAAGATACATTCTCAAATGTGCAAGTAGTTTAGGTAAGTTACAGCCATCATCTCTGCCTGTAGATTATTATTCATTAAATCTGCGAAATGATATGTATCTATCTGTATCGCCCTCTTTTTTTTTTTTTTACAAAATGCTGTTCTAAGATATGCCTGTGTAGTTTTTCACCTGTGGGTGACATGTTAACCAATCAAAAGTAACTTCAGTCTTTCCCAGTTATTCACACTCCTGAATGCGTGGGTTCAGGCTGTGTGTTACGGACATGTGCTGATGGGATTTAAACACAGAACTGACCTCATTTCTTTAGGCTGTGGGATAGAGAGTTTGTGAATAAATCACTTTTCACTGCCTTCTCAGCAGGTTTATGCCTTCTGGAAGTCAAGCCTCCCAGGAAGCGGTCAGTGCTTACATGACCGCAAATTAGCGTTAGTATTCTCTCCATTTTAAAGTACTCTTCTGACATTTTGGTACACTGCTGCTGTCTTACCATGGGAGAATACAAATTCTACTGCTCAACGTGGGGTGTGGTGGAGCCTGTAAACAGTCAGTGAAAGAGATGCGTATAAGGAGAATGCATCATGAAAAGATAAGTGAGCTAAAGTTCCTTCTGCAAAAACAGAGCCTGAGTCTTTGCCAGTAAACACATTCTTGCAGAGGTTTAGGTATCTGGCCTTTTTGCATTGGTTCTCCTGATACCCTCTCCATACATGCTGTGAAACTGCTCCCTAACGGTGCTTATGTTTTTGCTTCTACTGCTGCTCCTCACAGAGGGAAAGAAAAATTTCAAATAGAAGCACTCTTAATCTTAGGCCTGTCTTCTAAGACTGCTAAGGTAATCAGCTACGCATGTCAGAACAATAGTTTGAAATGGAACAAAACCTTCCTTCCTCTGCCAGTATTGTCTGAGCACCAACAATTGACATCAGCAGAAGCAGGTAACATGCCGATTGTCATTGAGCTTCATGTGCTTAGTAATACAACTCCTTATTTCCTGTACTAGCTGTAACATCTCGCTTTCAATATCATTAGGAACTTATTCATCAGTAGGGTTATTTCCGCAGCAGTCTTAAAATGTGGACTGAAGAAAACAGCAAAGGGGTACGAAATGATTTACAGTATGCTTTGTAGAGAGATTATCCAGGTTGAATGGGGATCAAGGAAAAAGAATGTATGAAGTTAGAGATTTTAGGGTAGTGAGGAGAATATTGAGTGAACTGTGGGGATGGAAAGAGACAGGCATTAAAGGGCTTTTTAAAGTGAAAAAATGCCACAGAGTATAGGAGTTCTAAAGAACTCCAAGAATATGACAGGGGTAGCATTGTCTCAGCTGTGGTAATAGAAATAAGTGGTAAAAAATAATTCACAGAAAGTTAAAGTGAAAAATTTATAGTCGAAGGAACTAGAACATGTTTAAATAATTTAACTTAAAGAGATTCTAATGTTCACAAATACTTTCTGTACAGAAGATGGAAAAGCCGCTTTCTTTACCATCTATTTGCTTGTAATTATGTGCCATTCACCTTGTTTATTTGTAAGAGTCAGGAAGGAATTCCCTACCACTACTACACAGAGTTTTGTTGCTGTCTTCTTCCTTGAGGTCTTTAGGGATGTTTGCTGTATATCTCCAGACAGAATATGCTTTGCCTCTAGGAGCATTGAACTGTTTCAGGTTCCTGCTCACGTTATTGTCCTTAATTTTGGGGCTCAGAAAGAATTCTTGTGGTTTAATTGGCAAGGACTAAGAATTTCCTTTTCAGTTGTTGTCATCTATAGTGTGGGCTTTTCTGTGTTTTGTTTGTTTGCTTTAATAAACTGGAAACCTTACGGAATAAAATCTTCTGTTTCCACAAGATCTTGCTGTGTGGTACGTTGTAATTGTAATCTTACCACTACAAATCTTAGTTCTGTGCTGTACTGAGGAGAGGTCTGTCCCCAGTGGGTAGTAGTGTGAAGAGCAGAAGATCTGTTGGCCATTCTAAATGAAGCAACTATTATGTGATTGCCTGCTAGAGCAGGCACCTGGACTGGAAGCCCAAAATGGTATTTATATTTTGAATCTTATTTTAAATGAAGAACTGTAACAATTTATTTGGAGTCTTTACATTTATTTTGTGAAGATGTCCAGAGTAAAATGCAGAGTCCTATATCCTCCTTAATTTGAAGGAATGCCACCCTAATCAGATCATTGGTTTAGTATTTCTTCCTCATGATTATATGTAAATGTAACTTACCAGCAAGGATGCTTAGCAACTATCAGTTTAATAGCACCATCAAACTGTCAGGAGTGCTGCCATATTAAACACGTCTGTTGATTTTGCAGCATTACTAATACGGACAACTTTGTTTTTAATAAATAATCATTGCAGTTATGTTTGGCGGTACCTATTGTGTTGTTAGGACCACTGAATAATCCGTATCTTCTGTGCACAAAGTCTTTGTCCACATTAACTGGAAAAATTACCTGAATCTTGTCTTTCAAGAGACTAAGTTATTTAAAAACAAACAAAAAAATTTACCTTCCTTTAATACATAAGACTTTGTAGATGACAAAATGAGCAGCAGTCTCTGTGAGTTTCGGTGACAGAATTAGTAATAGCTTCATTGTATTGTTTGTTGATAAGGATTATTTTACTTAAAATATGGATTGGCATGCATTACATACTGTATACGGAATGCTGAATGCTTTTAATCCATGCTTTTAATCCATAGATTTTTCGCTATTTTGCTTGGACTGGGGAGTTGAAGAAGGGATAGGTTTAATACCCCAATGATGAGCTTTAAAGCTAGAAGCGTTATTCATCTTCAGTAGTGTGCACAACTGTGGGACTGTGCAGACATAAGCAGAGCATAGTGCTTGAAGTGCAGAGCCTGAAAAGATCCAGAGAGTGGGAAGCTAGTGCTAAATAAGTATTGTATGCTAGTCATATCCATAAAAAATATTTCCTGTATGTACATTTTTAAAGGTCATCTTCACTTCTGTAAGTTTGCTTAGGTGGACTTATTTCAGGCTTCATAACATTGCTCTTTATGATTTTTACCAAACTTGATGAGCTTCATACTCTTCCTGAAAAGCCAAATTCCAGAATATTAGAAGTGGCATACTAAAGATGTAACTTGCGTTGCCCAAGGTGATATTTTTGCTAAGAAATGTCTGTCTGTAGGGGAATGCCAGGTTAATTCTTCTAAAACTAACAGGTAGTTTATTTCATGTTTTGTATTTGGAAAAATGTGTGTTAAGATAGTAAGATATTCCAGATGCTCTGATGATTGTTAAGCTTTTAATAGACTGTTTTCTTAGTTGTTTGATCCTTGTACTCATGATAGTGGAATGGTTTCGATAATTAAGCCACAAAAATGTGAATTTTGTTTGAAAGTTCTCTTCTTTTGTAGATAATGATAAAGTTAGGCAGCTGTACCTGGAGGGTGTACCCGTTGAGTGCGCTCACAGCTTTATCTGGGACCAGGACATCTGTAAGAACGTCACTGAAAATAAAATTTCAGAGCAGGTAACTAACAAGGTGGATTGCCATGGAGAAAATGGCTAATGGTCCATATAGTGAGACTCTTAAAACTTGTTTAAATGCAAGAGCAGTAGTTTCCTAATGTAGTAGTATCCAACTGCTGAGTTGAAGTGGCTATTCTGTAGCTTTTATGTAATGTTTTTGTATAACCATTGTTCATTATCAAGTTAAAAGAAGGCTTTACTGGATTGTCCACAGGGCTAAATAATTGCAGGTTTATTTATCTGAAAGATTTGGAATTGGATTTTCCTACATCACCTTGACTCACATATAGCAGATAAAAGGGATAAAGTGGCGCAGAGAGGCTCTGTCCTTTTACTCCTCAGTCAAAGCCAGGTGGATTCTCCTGACAAAAGAAAGGAAGATGACATGAAATAGATCCCTTGGTTTTGAACTGCAGCACACTGTGTTGTAGTCATTCTGGGCAGTACCTGTGATTTGTAGACAGCTTTAAATGTGCTTTTACAGGTTTGAAACCTTCTATCTTGACATTTCCATTGGCAACGGAGGACCAACCCGCAAATGCATAGGCAAAAAGATGGTCTAGTCACAAGAGGTGATAAACTTTTGGCACCATTCTAATCAAAAAAAAAATGTTCGTGTGGCAGAAACATGTCTAAATAGTCTCTTGATGCAAATTAGTTTTGTGCTTTTTCAAACTGTCCACCACAGTGTAAAAAAGCAGAATACTTAGAAAATGTTACACTAGCGATAGTGGGATCAGCACAGTCTTTGTGTTCTTCCTGCTGTTATGAAATGTAATGTTTACCTTACAAAACAGCTGATGCAGAAGGGGACATGTAAAGTTGCAGTCTGGTGTTCTGTTTGTTCATAGGTGCATTCTTAATGTCGTACAATGAAATAGAACAACTGGTGATTGAAAAAGCCTTGATGCTAGCATGCTTTCTGTGAAACTGATTCATGACTAAATGTTCTTTCCATCTCCCTGGATGTAGTTCAGATTTTATCCGTGTATTGACAGACTGTCTGAAAGCACTGCTCAGTCTAGTCTTGTGCACAAAGCTATAAATATCAAGTTGGAATACTTGCTTTTCCTATGCTGTACGTTTTTGCTCTTAAGTTTCAGTACCTGCCCTCCATCAAGGACTATGGAAATGACGAGAGGGGGGGAAAAGAGGGTACTTAAACACTCTTTCTAAAGGTATTTTTTATGCCTCAGTGAAGGTCGGTTCAAATGTGTAGCATGTTACTAATTTATTTTTCCTAGTTGTAAGTTCATCTCATGTCTGTATCTCGGAAGGGTATCTGGAGAAGGGGGAAGAAAGGTTACTAACTTATGGGAAATTTCTCCTCCTTCTCAGGATTTAAACCAAATGAGAGCCCAGTTACTGGTGCCTGGATCACAGCTTGATTTGGGTCCTTGTGAATCTAAGATTCCTATACTGTTGGTGCAACAGCCGGGAAAAATGGCTGGAGAAGATCGACCAGGATGGGGGAGTGGCTGGGATATCTATCTCCCAAAGGGCTGGGGCATGGCTTTCTGGATTCCTTTTGTAAGTGACTTTCCTTGCAAATGGCAAGTTAATACAACAAATGATATCATTTGGTTTGAAATACTGAATTCAGCATTCTTCACATTGTGTTATCAATTCACTATCACAGGATCAAAATCTCACTATAAAGAGGGGGCATGAACTGCTTGATGACAGAGTCTTGGTCTTAAAATCTTAAAAATAAATAATAGCTTTCCATATCTTCTGTTGGGTATAACTGTGCCCACATGGCAGTTTGAAGCAGGAAGTAAGAGTGGGGAGTAAGAAGAGAGAGCTAATGCTATAGCTTTTTGGTCTTGTGTTTCTAAGAGCATATGTCTCTAAGGAGAATCATTTGGTGCCAGCTGCTAATCCACTTCCAGCTTGGCTATTTCCACCATTCTGTCAACACTTTGGTTGCCTCTGATTTTGAGGGGAGCTTGAAACACAAAGTTTAAGTTAGGCTGAATGTCCCTCTGGTGGTGTTGGGAGCATCCTACTTCAAATGATTAGATGGTTGTTTCAGTGCCTTTCTGCAGTTAACTTTGCACATCTGAATGCAGAGGGTGCAGTGGTACCTACTGTATAGTTAAAATTAATTGGGCAGTGACTTTATCGAATTAATATCACATTCATAGAATCATAGAATGGTTTGGGTTGGATTGGACCTTAAAGACCATCCAGTTCCAACCCCCCTGCCATGGGCAGGGACACTTCCCACTAGACCAGGTTGCCCAGTGCCCCATCCAGCCTGGCCTGGAACACCTCCAGGGATGGGGCATTCACAACTTCTCTGGGCAACCTGGTCCTGTGCCTCACCACCCTCTGAGTAAAGAACTTCCTCTTAGCATCTAATCTAACTCTCCCTTCTTCTAGTGTAAAACCATTCCCCCTTTTCCTATCAATATCTGCCTGTGTAAAGAGTCACTCTATCTTTTTATAAGCCCCCTTTAAATACTGAAAGGCTGCAAGGAGGTCTTCCTGAGGAACTTTCTGTTCCTCAGGCTGAACATCTTCAGCTCTCTCAACATTCCTGGCAACATACAAGATCAGAACCTGTGAAATTCTGTTCACTTTTGTTGATTATTTTTCAAAATTAATCTTAAAGAGCATGATTAATATTTTTGTTAAAGTTTTAGAACTGTGAAAACTGTACTTAAGTTGATTTTTTTGAAAGCAGAAGTGATACTTTCCATTTTTGAAGGCAATAGCTTCAGGAGTATTAATGTTTTTTTTTCAGTTAGGAACGAAGAATGAGTACAAACATGGCTTTTGGGGGGTTTTGGTTTTCATAACAGATATATCGAGGTGTACGAGTTGGTGGCTTGCAAGAGGCTTCAAAGCATTCTGAGTATCAAAGAACACCTCACACTCCGGATGATTTCCCAGATTGCCCAGCGGGAGTGCAGTTTGCCAAAGAACTGGAAACCAGTCTTCTTGAAAAATTCAAACGGTAATACTAACTTCAAGATTGATTATGACAATGGAGAGAAAAAAAAAAACCAATGTTGCTTAAAATAGTCCCTTAATTGTCTGTTGTTGTGTTCATTTAGACTTGGACTTTATGAAGATCTTTTACCAGTGTTTTAAATCCCAATATTACTAAAAAGAAAAAAAAATCCAAGCTGTACATAACAGAAAAGCTGTGCTAAACAGGGCATATAAATTAACTAAAACCTTCTATTTCCAGAGATATGCTCAGTTACAAGGCTGTAACAAGGCTGCATAACAAGTTATTTCAAGCAACCTTGGCAGCAAATGGGAGAGGAGGGAGGAGAAAGTAAAGGCAGAATATCGAAGTATTCTGTGGTAAACAATGAAGTGAAAAAGAGGTATATATTTCAGTGTTAATTTTTTAATACTGTTTTTAATACTAAATATTCTGCAGTTTGTCTGCATTTTCATTACAATAAACACAGAACTCTTAACCATGGTTATGTGGCAGCTAGAATTGTCTTCTGGACAAACTGGTGTCGGTTCCCATTCCGACTAGGAAGGAGAAGTAGAAGTTTAGAGGAGAGATGGTGATGGTGTCAGTCATAGTGGATAGAAGTATCCAACATGGCTGAAAGGATATAGAGGGCAGAAATACAGCAGTGTTGTCTAGAAGTATAACTTCAAAATTATTGGTCAATGAGATTACAAAGTGAATGCACAGTTAACTTTCTGTTCTAGGTACTTGTTTTCAAAAACAGAAAACATAGTAGACCAGCATGCCAAAGTAGGCAATTAGCCTTTTGAAACCCTTATTTGAAATAAAGGGCCCAGGAAACAGATGTTCTTACCTACTTGATTTTATCATTTAGACGTCCGCCTGCAAAAAGGGCAAATTATGTCAAGCTGGGCACTCTGTCCCCTTTCATCTGTCCTTGGGGGCAGCTGACGAAGAACTGGGAAGGAAGAATAAAAGCTTCAGAAGGATTTGTGTGTCCTTCTTCCCTACATGCTGAGCACTGTGAGACTGAAGAGCATAGCTTTTGTGAGCCCAAACCAGAAGTGGTCAAAGAAGCTTCCCCTGAGACTGGTGAGGTAGATGAGACCATGGAAATAAAAAGCTCCGAAGGTGCCATAAAGACAGAGGATGATACAGGCACCCAAAACTTTGGTGAGAGAGATGAAGCTATGACAAGTGACTTTATTGTACTCAGGTATGTCCAAATGATACAAGCATGTGAGTTATTATTTCATTAGGAATAATTGAATTGGGAAAAGGAGCACCTTGATTATTAAGATGAGAGAATGATTTGAACCAAATACAGTGAGGAGGAGATTAAATAGTTTTGCTGAGGATCAGAATTTTGCTGTTGAAAGTCCTGCTTTTCTCCAGTAAATATCATGACTAGATGAAGTAAGGAATTGTCTTAAATTTAACAGTCTTGAACCTGGCATCTTTTTGGAGTTGGCATGCTCTGTCTGCTTCTAGGTGGGCAGAGCTTTGAGGCTCGTATTTGTGACTTAAAACTTGCTGTGTATATCAGCTTGCATTCTCTTTTCTGATTCATCGTCTCAGGTGGTTCTTGCACTACTTAAAAGGTCTGCAGAGAAAATAGAATCTCCTGCATTCCAGTGCAACACATGAGGGCAGCAACAGTGTTTGGAAAGTGCCTGAATGCAGGTCTTTCATTTTTGTGTAGTTACCAGGGGAGGAAAATACTGGCAGTTCAGAACTGAATGAATGTTACTGAAGGTTTTGAAGCATTTGTGATTAAAATGGGTTTTAACAAGCAATATCTCCTTCTGAAGAAGTACCCTAATACATGAATTCCAGTTGCCTCTGTTTTTGTGCTGAGTGATAGAGATACCAGCTTGGAAGGTTACAGAAAGCCCCAGGGTTTCTTTAATCATGCTCTTGCAAATAGGCAAGTTTTTGCATTTCTGTGGTACTACTTGTTAATAACTATCCTTGATGTTTATTTTTAAAACTTTTTAATAGGAGCGAGAAATTACTAATGCAATTATCAGCATGGTGCTATCCCACTTCTGGAAAAGACCGGCGAGTCCGCCTTATTTCTCGACTTGGACAAAAGGAAATGACCGAAGATATTTTTTTGCCAATCTTGATGCGCTATCCAAGGGCTCTTGTATGGGTCAGCTTGTCTCTCTTGAGAAAGGGGAACCCTGAATTACATGCCATGATTTGCATCCCAACAGAGGACGACTTGCTGCTTTTAACCAAAGACAAACTCTTCTGTGGTCCTCAAGAACCCAAGCATCATGACATGTTCAAGCACAAGGTACAGAAGCTAAAAGAGGAGGAGAAGAAAAATAAGAAAAAGAAGGAAGAGGAAGATAATGTGAAGGCTCTAGAAAGTGACCCTCCCAGTGTTCTAGATAAAGAAACAACTGAGGAACGTAAGGACCTCATTCTTGGTCTCTGGTCAGACGCTCTCCCAGATATTACTTACCACTGCTCCAGAACTCTCTTGGGATACGTCACTCGAGGGGATTTTTCATTGGCTGCAGGCTGTGGAGAAGCACTGGGTTTCGTTAGCTTGACGGGGTTGCTTTATATGTTACACAGCCAGCCAGCAGATAAAAAAGGGCTTGTTTTGTTAAGAACTCCAGCATCTTTACAGTACAGATTTGCAAGACTTAGTATTGAGGTTTAAGTATCATTGCAATGCAGTAGAATGCCAAAAAAATACCAAAGAAATGTCTGTTATGTCTTCTGTGGCCTTTCTGATATGCCTCAGATTTGAGGAGGTGATTCTGAGCTCCAGCAATGTCTTGAGGAGTGTGAAACAATTGAAAAGCTTTGTAACTTTATTCATAAAAATAGCTGATACATAAACAGACCTAGTACTACTTCTGATGTCTGCATTGCTAAGGATTTCCAACAGTAACATAGCCATTATCGTGATCTTTATCTCTAACGAGCATATTGTTGTTTTTTCACCTCAGAGCAGTGAATACTGTAACAGTTCTTACACAGAAGATCACAAATATTCCTTTTCAAAATCTTCTGGTCAGATATCTGTTAGATTGTAACTTTCCGGTTCACTGTTCAGGTATATGTGCGTGCCATTGGGGCCTGTGGATATAACAAGTGGCTTTTACCAATTCCTTGAGTCTGAGTACATGTGGCTACAGTGAAACTGAGCTAAGTAGACAAATCTAGCACAGAAAGCAGGTAAGGTACTTTGGTGGAAAAGCTCTGTGCTTAAATGAAATGCAAATAAAAGATAGTCAAGCTGTGTAATCTTAAATTATAGCAACTGAAGCTCTTAAGTTGGAAAGAATATCTATTTCTCAATTCTGAGAGGTAATAAGCCTTTCAAATGTAATTTGTTCTTGGTGGGTCAGCATACATTTTCTGTTAGTATGTAGGGGTATTTTGGTTCCTTAAAACATGAATTTATTTTTGTATGGAATGTGCTGGACCGAGGGTTTCTTCATTTTACAGTAGGGTTTATGAATGTTGTTCAAACAGTCATAAAACCTGTAAAGTGTGCAGGGGGCAGGTAAGGGGAGAAAGATATTTGATTTGACTGGGGAAGGGTGGTTAGTTGGTTGGTTTTGTTGGTGGTTGGGCTTTTTATTTTTCTCATGATAGCCTTAAACTTCTAGCCATTCTTGAGTTAAGCAGCTTAATAACGTGTTTACAGTAATACATTGTGGTTTAGTAGCATGACACAAATATATACCAGTTGGTAAAATTACCATGAAATGATCATGACAAATAAAAATGTAATTATTCTTGAATCTACCCATTCAGCTTGATTCTTTAAGAAATTAAATATGGATCAGTTAATGATTTTGTCTAAGTACCAGCCTGTAACTTAATTCCTGCACTCAGTTTTGTTTAAACAACTCTGAGGAAAATAAATTAATGTTGGGTGGAGCTGTTTAGTTGGAGGAAGGATTTAGAGTACCTTAACTTCCTAATTATTAAAATTTAGAGCCATTGTTGCATTAAATAGGACACACACATGGGGAAGGGAGGGGAACATCTCTGATCGCAAGGAAAGTATGGGAAGATATAAGAATCGCTCCAACTCATTTAGATTTGAACTCATTTGTTGAGGATTTTCCTGTTAATTCTTCCTGGACAAGAATGATAAATCCACTTCTTGAGTTTGCAAGTGCAGCTGGGTGGACTTTGAGCGCTTTCCCAGCCACCACGACTGAAGGCGGTTTGCAGCTGCCTCCCGCACCGGTTCGAGTCACGGTGTCGTGCGGGACAAGCTGGCTTGCAGAAAGACCACGGCTTCCAGCACAGCTCCGAGAGAAATTGTGGGTGGCCGTGCACCTGATAAAGCGATCATCACAGAAACACACCGAGAAGCTGGTCCAGCATCGTTTTGCTTTGCAGGGCGCTGGTGGGCCGGTAGATGGCCGCAGAGGAAAAGGCTTGGTGCTGTGCGGGTCCAGGCTTCACATGCTCGCCATGTGACTCCGAGCTCTGCAGCATGTAGGTATGTGGAAATAAAGAACCCCTTAAACATTACAGCCTGGCTGCTCTGATCAAGTTCTCTCATGGTAATAATCCTGGATTTAATGAACCTTTTGAATTGTGAGCTCAATTGAAATATTTCTAGGATCAGAGTTTCCAGAGCTGTGCTTCATGGGAAGAAAGGAGGGGAGGGGATGTTTCTATGGCTATTTCCCCCCCTTCCCCTTTCCTCCCCCATCTTCAGATACATATTTTCTTGCCTCCCTAGACCTTGCTTGTATGTGAGAAAGAAAGAGGAGAAGCCCCCCCACCTAAGCTATCATTTTTGTTTCTTTTCTGCTTGTAGATCTTTTGTTCACTGAATCTTTCCCAGTTTTTTTTTTTTTTAAACATCTGGAGTCTTTTTTCTTTTCCTCCTATTGGTAATTTCTGCCAGGTTTTCATTTTGACACTTCCTGTTACTTTTCTTTGATTTCCATTCTCTATTTCTGATTTATGATCCTTCTCTCTGGTGAGCCAATGAACAGAAACTGGAATCCAAGTGCATCCTGTTCTGTATATCTTGTAATATTGTTACACAGTTGTTTTCCTTTAAGTCAATGATTTATGCCTTAAGACTTCACTCTCCTTGTAAAATGCTCTGCAAGCCCAATAAGTTAAAAATGCTCAAAACTCTCAGCCAAAGTTTGTCAGAAAAATACTGTGACTTTATGTAGCTGCAAGGAAATTTTTATCTGTGGTTGGGATTTCCAGATTCTGAGTGTCTCAGGGGTAACTTAGTCATAAAAACCGTGTCAACACTGGATAATCAAACTGTGGATAATTAAGCCTGCGTTATCTCTGTGTCAGCTGGACAGTATGTCTGTGTTCATCATGTTGAATCAGGTGTAGTTTGTGGCACACATCTGTTCTTAGGCTGTATCTCGTTGCAGTTACTACCCTTTGGTTAACTGCCCCAGAGCATCTGGATTGGCTCCCACGAGCTCTGATACCCAAGCATTTTCGGGAACCCAGGAAACTCAAACCCAGTGAAAAAAAAACTCTCATAAACTATCTGGCTCCCATGCTGTTCTCCAGATAACTTTCTCAAAATGGATGCCAGCACAAACCCTTAGCTCTCGTTCCTGGCTTGGCAAGAGCTTTTGGAAGCTGATGTGAAGCACAGAAGGCAATTCTGGCATTATCTGTAGCACTGAAGAGCTTTACTGCTACCGCCTGGTTGTGCAGCTCTACGTACAGCTCCCCCAGAGCAGCTGAACAAATGCCGTACTTGACACTCACCTGGCGTAGGGTCTTTTCCCAGCCTGGACCGTGGCTTGCAAGGTAGTTGCCTGGTACGTTAAGAGAGGCTGCAGTGACTAATAGACCTACCAAGCTTAGCGTCTTGTGGCTCTGAGATGCACGTACTTTACCGTTGCAAATCCAGAAAATAAAGCAGCAGAAGAGCGTGGTGATTGCTGAGTGGAATGAGGTGATGTGGGACCGCTGCCAGGCTGTTGTGTGTTTGTTAAGGAAGTTCAGAACAGGTCCAGGGCAATCGGATTGTTTAGCAGCACATAAGGAATGGAAGAAGTTACCTGGCAAAAAGGCAGCTGGAGTTGTTGAAACAAATCTGGGAAAATAATTGGCAGGGTGACAGACCGCTTGATGGAGGTGTAAGCCCCAGGGGATCGTGGCACACACACACACACACACACACAGGGTAGTCAAATGCAGCATGACAGTTCTCTTTCAGTGCTCTAAATCTGGAAGAGCCAGATATGTCAGACCCGATCCAGTCACGTGTCTGTGTGAGGTAGGTAGTAGGAACAGAGCTGGGGGGAAATAAACTACCATAGGCAGGTTTCTGAAGTGCCAAGACTGAGAAAAGCAGAACAGCAATAGCTTTGTTTTATTTTCCAAAAATACAACATGTTAAAAAAATAAATAAATTCAAAGTCCCATGCTTCTAAATGCTCTTCCTGGAGGTCAGCAATCTGAAGAGTACCCACAGTTTACCTCTTGCAAATTCACCTCAGCTGTACTAAAGCTCTTCTTCATGAACGCTGGTCTCATCAAATCCCTGCAAGAGCAAGTGAACTTGTACTGAATAATGAAATCTGAGAAAAGACAGATGAGATGTGCTGAAGCCATGTGGGAGCTTTGAAAGTCAGAGCCTACTTGTCCCTGGACAAAATACGCTTAATGAGTTCAAGGTAGTTTGCAAAGAAGGTGGAGTGACAAAAGAACAGAAAAACACACCTTTCCTTTATTGCATTGGGTCTCATCTTGAAGAAAGACAATATCTTCCGTAGTATGAAGAATGTCTACACAAAGTGATGTTTAAAAAAAATTTTTAGACACTCCAAAACCTGCAAAGCTTGTACCAGCATCGACTTGCCTGACCCATTTTAGCTGTCTTTTGGTCATGGGCTCTCTGCAACACTGCTACTGTGACAGGCTTGCATGGCAAAGCCAGATTCTTAACAAATAGAAATCAAAAAGACGGCCAGGACAGAGCAAGAATAAAGCAGAGAATGAAAAAGCAGTCCGAAGGAAGAGAGAGGCTCCAATTTCATGATCCAAATATGTACGGATTTGCTGTAATTTCTAGAAAGGATGGTGTAATTCAGTATTTCATTTGATGTCAAGAAGATCAAATAATAGGCATGATGAGAAAGGCCATTTCTTTCAGCTCAGTCCTTTTTTCACTATCCTATTTCTTAGCTCACAAAATGTTTTATTTTAAAAATAATACAGCAGTTGTGATGAGCGGAAGAGCTCATGCATCTGTAAGCCCATGTGCCCATTGGGACTCACTGTCATGCATCACTTCTGTTAATTTCTGGTTTTGTTCTTTTGTCACACTGGATAATACCAGAAAGTTTTTCTTTCCTCCTTTCCTCCTTCCTTCCTTCCTCTCCTGTTTTTTAGCAAAAACATGAAAGTGAAAGCAAGTTAGGGCAGCCACAACCTGAGTTATTTAGAACTTTACTACTCAAAAGATGAGTTTAAAAGCTATCTCAGAAATAATGTCCTCCTCCACACTTGAAACACCCGTTTTTTAACTGTGTCTGTAGTGACGCATTCTATTTGTCTGCTGTTGTGATCAACGATAAATACACATCCTCATCACAAAAAGAGGTTGTCTTTATTGTATCACATATATACTTCCCCCAAAAATCTTATTTGAGTTGTAACAGGTGTCATCCAAGGCACTTTCACTCACGTGCTAAACCAGTTGCTCAAAAGCTTTGAATGGGTTGGGTGAGAAAGAGAGACCACACACATCAGAGTTTGTTGCTTTTCCTTAGCACTCAAAAAAATCCAGAATACATGCGCAGAG
Organism: Chauna torquata; assembly: GCA_013399475.1. Classification (NCBI taxonomy): domain Eukaryota; kingdom Metazoa; phylum Chordata; class Aves; order Anseriformes; family Anhimidae; genus Chauna; species Chauna torquata. Next base: position 310,708 of record VXAL01017088.1, read on the forward strand.
GAGCAAATTGTAAATATTCAGTTAAAAACACACTTTCCAGATTGACAGTTGTTAAACACTGATTTTTTTTTTTTTTTTTTTTTAAGATGCACGTGGAAGTGGTTTTGATACAGGGCAGTAGGGATTAAAGGGTTAACTATAGATAATTTATTTTCCTGTAAGGCATTTCATCTTACAGGAATCAATTGTATCCAGGTTTTCTGAATATTTTTACAATGCAATAATTCTTGTAAATCCGTTGGCAAATATATCAAGGGGGTTCTAAATGATATCACAAAAAATACATCGAATTAGCTAAGAACTGTAACCAGATTTTTTTCAAAGAGAAGTAGACGAAAATAACCATTAGTGCAATAATAAAATAGTAGTCCAGGGAAAGTCTTAAAAGCAAATTAATTGTAGTTTCTCATAGACCTTTTTAGACTTTCTCTGATCTGCTATACTTTGAGGTGTTAGTGATTTGTAAGCATTAGAGCAAACTCTTTTAAAAAAAAATAGCTATAGTTTCTGTCAGTCCCTTCAAGAATTCACTTCTACGCCTACAGGAAGCACACAGTGACACAACTTCTAAAACAGCAAAAACTAAACCACCAAATCTATAAATTTCTGTAGCTCCTAAAATGCCACCACATTTCATCCCTGGGACAGAGTTTTCTTGGGCAGCGCCCAAGCTGGATGTCGGAGTCATGGCACACGCAGCCAGCCAGCCCCAACTGAGGCGGGCACTTGAGCGTAATCAAGCAATCTCTGCAGATGGAGCAAAGCAGCTCTCTGTTGAAAGCTGTGGAAACCCATCCCTCCCGTGCTGATGGCAAAGCTCCTGGCTGCTTTGATGTTGGAGAACGAAGGGTGAGTCTCACAAACAGTGCAGAGATCCTGATTCAGGCATTCTGGGTTCGTTTGCCAAAAAAAAAAAAAAGAAGAAGAAGAAGGAAGAAAAAAGAAAAAACTCTTTTGTTGATTTTATTTTATTTTATTTTTAGGTTAGTAGGCACGCAGAAGGCTTGTTTAACTCCTTTTTAAGTTGTCCAACAAAACCAGAAATATCCAGAAATTAGTAAGTCCCTGCCTGCGGGCTTGCTTCTCACATCCTACACACTCAAGCCCTTTTTGCTGTACAGCTTGCTGGTGTGAAGTGAGAACTCACCATTGCTGCAAGTGGTTAGTGTGCAAATGCTTGCACGTGGGCAACCACATGTGCCATGCATCGTAAGAGGCTTTCTAATGAAAGCACATTTGAATCACTTCTTCCCTTGGAGTAGGCTATGCAAATAATTCTCTTTGATTGCCTGAGGAGTACAAGAGGCTTGACATAGCTTTAAAATTAAAACCTCCACAGCCAGAGATGGTTTTAATCTCTCTTGGTAAAAGCACTGTGGTTTGAAACTTGAGTTTTCTCTTTATTTAGAAAGGTAGTTTGAATAGCATGCTATGTTTTAACTTGTAAAAATGCCTCGAGTTCAGTTCCTGTGGAAGGAAGGCATCCTTGCAGCCTGTGGGTGTGCTGTTGAAATGATGTTGCAGATGTAGTAAAATAGATCACAACAGAAAAACAGTAGTCCCAAGAAAGGCCTACCGATAGCACAGAGCATAAAAACATTAAAATACTGCAGTGACATCTTTGTTTGGGGAAGGTGTTCTTCATTTATGTATTTAAACAAGGCAGAAAGATGCACCAGGTCCTGTATCCTGGCCTGCCCGCAGTGCCTCGGGCATCCCTGCCAGGGTTTGAAAGGTGGATTCAGTTCCCACCTGGAATTTTTTCCAAGACCTGTATAGGCCGATGAGGAGACTTATGTGCATCAGTGGCATGATCTTTCAGCTGTTTCTCTGGGTGGGCAGTAAGCCTCATTCTTGGAGTCTTCTGCAGAAACAGTAGCGGTCATCCATTTGCTGTCTGTTTTCATTTTTTTCTACTTAATTACTCGTGAAGCTAGAGCACTTGAATTGTTTAAATTCTCATGTTATAAGGTTTGGGATTATTTTCTGTAGCATACACACAGTAAAACACATCAAATGAAAAATTAGGCATAATATATCCACAGCATTAACATGTATCTCAAAAGAGAGATTTTTTTGTTTTGTTTTTAAATGCTGTTGTTTTTTTTTTTTTAAAGCTAAGTATTTCAAACCAGCAGTGTGCAGCTCGCCACCACCACAAAGCAGACCTCAGCCCATGGGAGGTTTGAGGTTTGGGTCTGCAGCCCCTGCTCTGGTTGTCCTCAGGCAGGTCCTCTAGGTCCTCTGCCGAGTTTCCCCCACGGTTTGTAGTCAGTGCCCTCACCATTTGGTTTGGTGTGGAATGGTTTACGTTTTGACAACTTTCCTTTTCCAGCATAGCACAGGCCACAGCAGAGGGAAAGGCCATGTTTATGCTGTAAATTCCACTTTGGTTCTACTCTGAGTAAAATTTGGCCTTCATTTTGAAATACTGTGTACTTTTTATTCAGACTTCCTTTTGTAAAAGGCCATCAAAAGCTGAAAGATTACTGTCCCACAGTACGAGGAGGGATGCTGTTAGTCTGGCCAAGTAGCTATCAAAAATATTCAGGAAATACAGCATAAATTCATTTTTCTCCAAATGTTTTCTACAGGCAAGATCCCAGGCTATTAGGTTAACTCCAGGGACTACAAAGACAATAACTTGAACTAGAAGTCCCAGGACAGTAGCCAGGTTTCATGTGGTCTTCAGGGACAGGAACAAAAAACCCTACCAAAAATAATAACTTCCCTTTTGCCATTTGAAACACTGAGCTCCACTGTCAGCTGGATTTCAGAATTTAATAAGAAGCAAGAGAGGTGACCTCTTCTATCTGCAAGGTCATTAAATTGATGACCATTAAAAACTGATTCTCATCCAGATCCATTTGTAAAATTAATTTACATATTTTCAAGAATGTAAATCAGTCTATGGGGACCTAGACTTGGAGAAAAACATTCAAGTTGCAGTATCTGTTTCCATCTTTTCAGTCCTCAAAATATTAAGACCAGCGAGTATTGAAACATATTAAAAGCTTCAGCCAGTCTCCTGACTGAAGTTCAACTCTCCTTCTCAAACGGGAGCTGAACATGGCTTCTGACCTCGTGGATGGGATATACTTTTATCCCACAACATAAAATGACAGAAAACCCTTAAAAGAATCCCCTTTGAACTTTAATTGTTGTCATTAAAAACTCATTCCTTTAGGGTATCACCTATCTTCTCTGATAGACTGCAGTAGGCACACTTTAACTGGATGTTTTTCCGTATGTACCTCCAGTTCTTGTCAGGCTGAAATTGTTTCAAGCAGAAAATATGAGGGGGACAAATGAAAGGCAGACATTTTCCCTGACCCTTTAGACCCTTTAGGTATTTTTTCCCCAAATATGAAGCAATATATCTTACAGAAAACTCAATAGGATTATGGTTTCATAATAAATTAAAATACTTTACTAATTTAAATTTAAAATACAAATATATTGAATAAAGTTTTCTGTTTCTATTAAATCTAGCTGGATAGCACTTCCAAGACCTCAGATACCCTTGGATAAACTTGCTGGGCACTTTTCTTCCCCAAGTCTCTTTTGGGCACAAGCATGTGCTCTGAATTGACTCCTTCCCTCTAAAGAATAAAACCATCAGTCTCTATTTCCTGCCACTTCAAATTCAAGCTGAATGTTGAAGGACAAAAAATAGTGATTGGCAGAACCTGGAGAGGGAGTCAGGACTGAGGAGTGCCGGCTCATCCAGCAGAAAAACTCATGTGAAATTCCTGGTCCAAAGAAACCAGACCAAAACTCTCACTACAACATCAATCACTGATAGAAACAAAAGCTGTCGTGCTTCTGAGCACACTCCAGCTTAATGAAGGGACAAGCAATGAGAGAAAAAAAAATGAGGAACCCCCAACTGTGACAGCACATATGAGCAACATCTCTTCATGAGGGAAATAAAGTACTGAATTAAAATTTATGGCTTCCCAGTAGCATTACATACCCTGGGAACAGTGAATGTTTTGTTCCTTCCCAAAATGACAAGTGTTAAGATCATAAAATCAAACTCAACTGGAGTAGCAAATTGATTCTAGACTATCTGGTTCTTCCAGGCTGTGTCACGCAGAGCAGAGTCAGTGGTTGGTTGCCTAGGGTTGCAAAATATTAGGAATAACACAGTATTTAGTGACTGCTCATTACGAGCATGCCTCTGAGAGGGGAGGTGTGTTCATGTGTTACTGTGCTTAGCGCAGCAGAAACCCTAGAATGGAGTCAGTCCTGAATGTTGCATTCCTAGCCAACTTTCCAACAGCAATGAACTAATAGCATTTCCAAAGGTTAAGATTTCTGTAACTTCGCCAAATGGTAGGGTCATGCCCTGTTTTTCTGCTAACACAATTTACTTCCCTCGTTTTTTTCTCATGACCTTTTCCCCACTATTTGCCACCATCCATTTTGGCCCTTTCCTGTATTGCTACAGACCTTTAACATATTGCAGAAATTATCAGCTTTGTATTTGTGTTTTGCTCAGTCCATGCAAATAAGTGTTGCAGAACTGCTGTAACGAATCTGCCAAAGTCTTAGCTCCTAATCATGCAACAAACAAGACTGCCTCTTAACTTCAGATGTGTGCAAGGTTATTCATGTGTCAAGAGTCTTCAAGGCTTAAGTCTAGCTTTCATGGAATATTAGCTTGTCAGTAGTAACCACATAAGCATGTGGAGACATTGCCCTGGTGTTCACCTTTACAATTTGGTGACACATCCCCCCACCCTGCCTTTTTTTATGAGGTGATGCTGTTCTTCCTAGAAGAACGTGTTCCTAGAAGCCTTGACTCTTGATAAGGAGACCATCAACACTTTCATCCAACTGCAATTGCTGGATACAGGCGTTTCTGCCCTTTGCTCTGGCCACCTGGCTGTGGCCAGAGACGGGATAATGACCTGGTTGATTTACTAATGATAGCTGATGTTGCCCGTCTTTTGTAAGTTTGTTAGTTCTTCACTGCTGAAGGACATCCAGCACATGGATCTCGGCCTCTGAAACTGTTCTCACTGAATCTGAAACTTTTTCTTAACAATTTTTTTGCACAAGTGTGGTCTTCTGATCTTCCCCTCGGTTGCTGCATGCTATTCCTGGTGTAGCTGATGTGTCACAGTGATGTCTTAGAGGCCCTGCAAGAGATTAGGGCTTCTGTGCCTCTGTACCATCTCCGGGCTCAACAAAGGCACTTAATGGCATGTAGTGCAGTGTGGCGAGATCAGGTATTTACTAAGAGTAGATACTACACTTGATCTGAGCCAAAAGAAAGTAAGAGACACAAATAAGAGATGATCCCTGTACAAAGATGCCACCCTTCTGTGCAGATATCTCTGAGGAGCAGTAGTGGCCAGCATTTACTGTATCCTTGTGTTGTTTATTGGAGCCTATTATTTCCTACTTCCTAGAAATAGGACTTCAAAATTATAATTTCACTGTGACTATGTTGTCTGACTAGATGTCTGGCTTGCTTCCATTTTCCTTGGGAGCACAATGCATTTTTTGTAGCCCAACAGAACCTGCAGATGGCACCTGCAGAAGAACTTACCCAGTGAGCAGAAGCTGGCCCACACGCTTCAGCGAAGTCCCCATCCACCCCAAATGGGCGGACAAACACGCCATGGGGAGACTTACAGAGGAGAGCACTACTACGTCGTTTTGAACTCTGCAGGAGCTCTCCCTGCGCATGGGATTTGTCCTTTCCAGCCCCTTGGCTTCCTCGGGCCATTTTTGGAGACGGCAGTTCTGCACGTGGCTGTTTTGCTGCACATAAATGCTCCAGGTGCAGGTTTAATGAGTTCACGAGACAATAACACCCTACTGCACATGCTCATTAGGCGATTTCCAAATCCTTGTAACTGTCAAGTCAACAACAAAAATTTCCTCCGGGACCCAGCCCTGTGCTGTACTCCGTGAACGTATTTCCATAGCAAGTGTCACTGCTTGAGACTGCATTTTGCTTTGAAGTCTTGCTTGGAGCATGGGGGAAGGCAGGGAAAAAGTTTAAGTATATTTTTATAATGAGGAAAGGATTTTTTTTTCACTTCCTGCTCACTCAGTAATGGCTGAACTTTGCTTCCTTTCTTCTTGTTAAGGAAAGGTGCCAACATAAACAAAACCACAGAGTTGCAAGCAGCCGCGACGCCTGGAAATCTGGAATCAAGAGGTGGCAGTTTCATAAAGTCTGGGACTGAAAGCAAGGTTACGATCAAAGACATTTTACCACGTCGACCTCTGTTCTCACCCTGGTTTTTCATAGAAGGCATTGCCTAAATAACTGACATGAAGCCAACAGGAGGAGAAGCAACAGAAGGAGAAGGACGTGTTGGGAGAAAAGATGCATTTCAGACAGGGGGTGTTGCCTGTGAGGCGTGAGGTGAGCTCCAGCAGCCCTTCTGCTGCACAGCAGAAATTTGGAGACCTCAGAGGCATGGAATGGTCCATGGAAGACACAGTGATGAAGTGCAGGAGAGGAGAAGGAGCTGCAGAGTGCTGCCATGTGGTCATCCGCAGGGGTGGAAGGATGGAAGGAGCAGAAGGGAAGAGCAAACTGAGAGGCTGAGCGTGGTGGGGTGAGCTCATGGGGCACCTCATGTGAGGAGGGACTAAGAGACAGCTGGGTGGAGGGTATGCCCCCGAGGCCGGGGGAACATGCCTCTCTGGGACGTGAGGCCGCACACAGATGAGCTGAAGCAGGTCCCTGCCCACCTCTCCCAGGACCGTCCCGGCTCACCCGCCCGCCCTGCGTGCGCGGATCTGGCCGTCGCAGCGCGGCCCACCTACTGCTCCCCGGCACATCAGCTGCACGCTCCTGGCGCCTCACCGGGGCCAACTATTTTTCAACTGCTTTTCAAACTCAGACTTGGGACCTGTATTTTAGCTCTAAGATAAACATTTTGAAAGCTGTCTTCTTTCTCACAATGAAGGCATGAGGTGTTTTTAATTATCTTAGGGAAGCTTTCCTTGGCCAGGCCGATTTTTTCACTGTTTCTCTTGTGTAGTTGGTCTGTTTGTCTTGTAGAGCTGGCCTATAAACCAGCTATTAGGGGTTTATTGTATAACATTATCAAGAAAATAATCTTTGAAAAAATATGAAATCACTTGTTACAACCCTTTTTTCCTTTGCAAATAACTTCATGGGAGCCAAATGATCTCCACAGCTGACCACCCAAACCTGCTGGAGAATGCTTACTCCAAATGCAAATTAAAGCATGTTTTAGTCCAAAAATATTTTAAGCGACGGTTTGGGCAAGGAAAAGAAAGTTCTTACTACAGGAAGATGATAGCAGCATTGGTATGGGAAAAAGGTGAATTCTCTTTTTTTCAGAATGATATATTTTTGAGACATTGATGCATGATATGAGCATAGATGAGCAAGACTTGCTCTTTGCTAGATTTATGTCTGGTTTGCACACGCATGCACACACACACACATGCACACACACATAGAGAAAGTGATGGGGAGAGAGAACAGCAGTGATTATTACACCTACTGGTTTTATTATTGGCTTTGCTGTTCAGGCTCCTAAACTGCGTGGGTGTTGATGGTTGACTTTTGAAGAGACTTAATGAAGGTTACCATTGGAAATTTTGACATTTATGATGATAAATGCTCTATTCACTTAGAGGAATTCAGTTATCTTAAACACATAGCTGACTAACAAAAATCTCATTTTCCCCTTTTATTCTTCGACATACTTTTGCATTACCCCTTTTCAGAGCTACTGCCAGTATTTTTCAGACGACTGTAATTTTATTGCTTTCTTACTGACAAAGGGAAAAAGAGTTATCTTTTTAAAGCACTCCTCAAAAGGAACAGAAAAGCCAGACCGTTGCAGGTGCCGAAAGGAGACTCCCCAATGTTTACATTTTTTAACTATTCAGGAAGAGGAAATCTGTCAGGGTAGGGGGGAGTATTGAGTCTAGTCAGACTATCCATTTATGTCTCTTCTCTGAGGCACCTCTCACTCAGTAAGAAAATGTTCCCAGACTCTTAAAAGGCCACTGCTCAACCCACAAAATGAAAGAAACCCATTAGGAAGCCTGGCACTTTTCAGGAGTCTGTATCTTCTGTAGCCCACCTACCTTTCTTCCTTGGGATGCTCTTACACAGCTGACTGCTTATGCAACTTTTCGCAGAAACTATGCTCACTGTCACTTCTTGCACACACTGGTCATCGATGAACCAAAGTCTGCTAGAGTGCACAAGGCACTGAATGTATCAGCTCTGATTCTATACTCTATTTCACACTCGCAGCTCAGAAGGCCAACTGTATCCTGGGCTGCATCAACAGAGACATCGCCAGCAGGACAAGGGAGGTGATTGTCCCCCTCTGCTTTGCCCTCCTGATGCCCCACTTGGAGTGCTGCATCCAAGTATGGGGCCCCAGCACAAGAAAGATGTGGACCTGTTGGAGTGGGTCCAGAGGAGGGCCACAGAATTGCTCAGAGCACCTCGCTTACGAAGACAGGCTGCGGGAGCTGGGGTTGTTCAGCCTGGAGAACAGAAGGCTCCAGGGAGACTTCATTGTGGCCTTCCAGTATTTGAAGGGGGCTTATAAAAAAGGGTGGAGAGCAACGAGCAACCTTTTACACAGGCAGATAGTGATAGGACAAGGGGGAACGGCTTTAAACTAGAAGGGGAGAGAGGTAGATTAGATGTTAGGAGGAAGTTCTTTATGATGAGAGTGGTAAGGCACTGGACCATGTTGCCCAGAGAAGCTGTGGATGCCCCATCCCTGGAAGTGTTCATGGCTGGGTTGGATGGGGCCCTGGGCAACTTGATCTAGTGGGTGGCATCCCTGCCCATGGCAGGGGGGTTGGAACTGGATGGGCTTTAAGGTTCCGTCCAACCCAAGCCATTCTGTGATTCTATGATTCATGGGAACACCCAGGAGATCTTCCATCTCAGACCTTCCACTAATGCTTCCAGAAGAATAGCATGGGTTACATTTGCATTGGGATTTAAATATTCCCTTCACTCTGACAACAATTAGAGTACTATTTTCTATTTAGCTGTAAATTAGAGCTGTGAATAACAATGGAGAGGTCTAACCACCCCCCTGCTCTCTGAGCGATCCCCTCATGAACTCGGCAGCTTTTGGGAACAATGCAGTTCTGCTCTGAGACTTTATTTTGTACAAGTGTCCTTGGGACAGTATTTCTCAACCTGTGCTCTGGGGACCATTCGTGGTCTGAAAGGCTTCAGAAAATGGCTTGTGAGATCACTCTAAAACAAAGCAACACTCCCCACTATCTCCCCAACCCCCCAAATGCCGAA
>VXAL01017088.1:320017-439112 GCA_013399475.1 Chauna torquata
CCCCCCCCCATGTTGTCACATCATTCAAAGGGGGGCCTAATTTTTAGTTGATTATTCATGAAGACCACTGCATTAAGATTGCTCAGGCAGCCTGCAGCTTAGTCCTCCAAAGAGTCTGGAGATCTTTGGATTAAAAGGCATGGAAAAACACTGTTTTGAAGAAGCGTGTCTACTATTTTATTTACTTGGGAAGACTCAAAATATCTGCCTCATACATTGTCTGTACTCTTTAGAGTACATCAGGCTTCCATCTTCCACCAGGTACTTAGTACTCACGAATGAAGCATACTAGATGCAACAGTGCTGTAGTAAAAAAACAGCAGTTTTATATGATTTTGCTCCACTCCTGGACACCATCTCCGATGCTGCTGGAGTCCTTATTACTGCTGTTGCAGTAGGCTGGGTTGGCTCTTCCAGTATAAACATTGCTCCTGGAATACCTCAGCTACTGTACAGCCTGGGCTCAAGGGCAAATCTTTTCCCTTCCCCACAGCTCCGCTATACGGAGAGGAAGTGCTTTCTGGTATGCACACAAGTTCACATTGCAGCTTTACAGCTGCAGGAAGCCAAGACTGAATGTAGCAGCTATAGCAGATTATGGAGCATAAGACAGGGAGAGACTTCCACAGCAGAGCCATCAGGGTGGCTGGAAGGTGTAACTCCAGACACATTTTTACGGTAGATCTAAACCTATTGATACCTGTGTTCATGCTACCTTTCACCTCAGCGAATTGTTTGCGCTGTGATCACACCCATGGGCCCTAACCAGCTGCTGCTGAGCACCCACCACACGCTGCGAGTGGAGTGACCTGAAAGGGTGCAGGGGAGACTCGACACACAAGGTGCACAACACAAATGTGTGCCCAGGAGTCGAACTGGTGTCCTGATTGCTCGCAGCTCTGGTGCCTCCACCATCTCTGGGAACACAGAAATACCCCCAAAGTCCTGTTGAGAAAGGTAAATGGAGGGACTGCAGGAGAGCCAACAGGAGTGGTTGCTCCAGAGAGGAGATGAGGTTCCTACCAACCTTGTACCTGCCAATATGTGCTGAAGCAGAGTTAGAAGCTTTTTGCAGAGTAGAAACTGTTCCTATCCTGTTTCAGAACATTCTTCTAGGTTTCTGTCTAGATCATCTTAAATAAGGCTTTACTGCAGCATGTTGCACGAGCTACCTGACTTCATCCAGCCTCAGCTGCAGCCTGGCCCTGCTCGTGGCTTGCTGTGCTTAAAGCCACCACTTAGCTTTATTAATTAACATGGGCTTGAGTTCTCGCCAGCCAGACTTGATACATATTTTAGCTATGATTTTCTTTTGGCCAATGGTTAATGATGACACATTTTAAAGTTGTGATTTTATTTTACGTTAGAAGGATTACTTATGCATAGCAAATAAGTATTTTTTTCTAGTCCTGATGATACTTACCGCTTGTTGCACAACTTCAGGCTCTGAGAAAGAAATAAAAAAGGTGCACTCTGAGCACAAAGTGGCACGGCATGTTGCACACCCATGAACATGTGATAGGGCCAGTATCTCTGAGATATTAACCTGGCCAAATGCCACACAAGTACCTGGTTAAGCAGACTTATCCACAAACACTTTTTCCTCCAAATGACACTATTTCAAGAAGGCATACATCCTGATCTCAGGCACAGCTGGCAGCACTGCTTTGTTCTCTGTTGTGAGATCCTGTTTTGAGCTCTGCATAATTTCTACCTTCTGAGCTGAAAATTTTCGAATGAGGTGTTTGCCTCTGACAGCCGCTGGTGGTTATTTATAATCAGTTTAACAATACAGTTTAAGTTCTTTAGAGGAAACTGTAGTGAAAACTGTATTTTTAACATAACAACAGCACTGCATTTCTGCTCTTTTTAATGTAGGAGGAAAGATGCATTTTCATTTCTATGCAAGAGCAAGGCACATTCATTTTGGAGCGGGGGGATGCTGTGAAGTCCTCACCCTGCCAGGGAGTCCTCAGTCCAACATGGAGAAGCCATAAGCTGTTCCAGAGACACACCAGTGTTTGGCCACTTCAGTCTCCATAGGAGTTACCCACCAGGGCTGGAGTTGCTTCTCTTCACACAGCTCTTTGACACTTACTGCCACCACAACTGGGAAAATGTCTCCTGTTGTGCCAGTGACCCCGTCCTAGGCAGGCCCAAGACAAGACCCAACTGCTATATGAAGTGCCACCACAGCACCCTCTGGACTGCAGCAGCAAGGGCACGGCCCAGCAGAAGTCCTCACACCCCAGTCTCCCAGTTCTTCCAGTTTCTGAAGACATGGCTCCCAGTCTCCAGCTCAGATTGTGATAGCATTTCAACTCAGTCTTTTAAATTTCATATCAATGTTTTGACCACTAAGAGGTTCTCTGGAGCAGAGCGTACTCTGACCTCACTTAGGATGTGTTTTGCAAGCTCTGCGTCCTTTGAAGCCTTGCCCATCGCTGTGGCCTAGGGCTGTAGGGCACCTTCCCGGTGCAGCTGGTGGACGGGGCGATGTGAATGGCCCCTAACCTGCTTCGAGCAGCAGCAGTGAGATTAGCACAGGTCTCCCCTCATCATTAGTTCAGCCAACGCGAGGATGCTCAGAGCGTGCTGTGTAACAGCTTTTGCTGCAGTCTGGCCAGCGTGATGGCAAGCAGCTGGGGGAAGTGCCATTTTTTTACTCAGCACAGCCTTTGCAGAATTACAGCTTGCCTGTGCTGTGAGTGTCTAGGTAAAGCATCTGGTAAGTCTGGGATGCTTCTGGGATTCGTGTGAGCACTTGTTTCACATGAATGGGATTCGTGTAAGGCTCAGCTGAGCTCTCCGTCTGCAGCATCAGGCCCTGAACCGGGGACGGCAGGCCAAAGGTCAGGTCCCTCCTTGGCCAGGTTGCCCCAAGACGTCTCTCTCTGCTTTTTCTTCTCTTTCAAAGGTGCCCTTTTGGGCTCCCAGTTGAAGACTTTGCCGGCCATAGCTGAAGAACAAGGAAGCATGATAAATAGGAAAGTAAGAGTCTATTTATCTCTGGCGCAGCCTGCCCTTTTCTAGTCTGGATGGAAAAGAAGACTGAAGTCCACAGAGCCTTTCAGCAAACAACAACCGGCGTAACAACGAACGCAGCAAAAGGGAATGCCAAGGTTGTCATCCCCCATGAGCGGTTTGGATGGATTTCACCCTGGGAGAAGCTTTCGGGAGGCTCGAGGCAGAATCTTGCGCAGGAAACAGGTGGTTTGCTTTACCGAGAGGCATGCGTAATGGTCAGGGAGCTGCGCCGCGCCGCGCCAAGCTACAGCAGATGGGCTGCAGCTCGCTCCGCTCTGCTGAAGGATATTTTTCATGTTATGTGTGGAAAAGAGCAGTAACCCTTGTTTGTTATATGAGGCCTTGTAGGACTTTGTTTGGAAAAAAGCCATTTTTAAGATAAAAAAAAGCCATTAAAAATGTGAGTCACTATAATCACATTCGAAGTGCTCCAGCATGGCCTTTTATTTGCAAAGACTTCACTATAAAATCAGCTTTCTTTTCTTTTTTCTTCATTTTTTTTTAAAAAATGAAGAATTCCACCACAGATTACCTTGGGTTAATTGAGGTGACTTTACTGAGCTGTTCATTTTAAATTACTAAAAAAAAAAAAATCCCCAACAAAAAATCAAGTACCTCAAAACACTGAACTCAAATCATTCACAGTGCACAGTGCAAGGGTACCAGCAAAATATCTGTGCCTGCTCTGCAGTGTTACGCAGGACTAAGGGTTGTAAATGCGTCCCAGAAATCTCTCCAACATGAATGCATTTCTTCTCCTTACCAAAACCTGGATCCCAAAAAGGGCTGGAGGGACCCGTTCCCTGTGTTGACATCCAGAAGAAGGAGCCTTGGGCACTCAGAGTGGGGACATCCGCAGCCTGAGCGATTGCTGGTCCCCTGAATCAGCCAAAGAAGCTGGGGCTGGCACTTGCCTGCGGCTGCCCTTTGGGGTTCGGATGCCCCATTTGGGGTTATCAGATGCTTGCATCCTCTCGGAGGGGAGATGCCTGAGCTGCTGCGTCCAAAATACATCCTTGCTGTGAGGCTGTGAGCAGCAAGGGGCAGAGGGAGCAGAAGCCTTTCTGCTGTATATCACAAATACAAGCACTCGTTCGCTCTGGTGAGCTGCCACCGTCCTTGAGGCCAGAGCAATTTATCTGGGCAGGGTGACCCCACATCCAGAGCCTATTTACTTACTGCACCCCAACCCCACGGCAGGGGTTGGACTAGGTGATATTCAAGGGTTCCTTCCAACCCAAACCATTCTAATTTTCTACTTCCCAGTGCCACCACATCTGTGCCTGTCCCTGGGTCACTCGGTTTCAGGATTTCCAGCTGTGCAGAGCCTCCCAGGGACCTCTTTGGACCATCACCGATCTCAGGAATGAGTCAGAAGTCAAACTGCTGAAAATTATCTAGGCTGCTGCAGTTCTGGGCATGCAAAACAGCCACTGTTAAATTACAGTGAAAAAAAATAAGTTCAAGCACCTCCTGGGAGAGGTGGCAGCGGGGCTGGACTCAGCTTTGGGATGAGAGGAAGCCAGGCAACCCGACCACTGCATTTTGGGTCTGGCCCAGCTCTGTGCTACTTCCTCAGTGGTGTTAGGATCTGATTTTTACTCTGTATTTGACACTCATGAAGCCAATTTTAGACACTGGAAAAATGGAGATAGAGCAGAAAACAACCACAGAAAGCAATTTGAGGGCTGACCAAAATGTCTTATGGTGAGCAACTTAAAAGGTCCGTCTGTTTGGCTTAGCAAAATGCCCAAGTCTTCTTACTGTATTTTACTAGAGGGACTTACCGAGTGCTTTAAATCACTGGTGAAAGATAAATAGCTGCAAGCTAAATCCAGACACTTTAAAATAGACATAAGGCACAGTTCAAAAGCAAATAATGACTCATTGCTAGTACACATTGCTAATGGCATTGGTGGATCCTCTCCTTTGACTCATAGGAGAGGTCCGGGTGCCTTCTTCTGTAGGTGGGCCAAGGCGCTTACACAGAAGTGCTTGGAGGAGGCTGCCTGACCAGAGCTGTGCAGGAGGCCAGGCGAGATGACACCAAGATGCCTTCTCATATCTGCGATCTGTCCTTATTCACATGGCATCGAATCCTGCCGTACATCCATGCTCCCAGAACCGAGCCAGTGTTTTCAGGACGTGCCTGTTAGTTAACCGTTAAATATTGTCTGGAAAAAATAAACACATGGGTAACTGTGATGCTTAGTAATATTAAATCATATTCCTCATCTCCTTTCCCTTATGAAACACAGAACAGCTGTTCTTGGAAAACAAAGTAGAAGCTCCAGTTCTTTGTTGTACTCTATTGCCATATGATGCGTTACCAGCAGTAACCTTCAGTGACAGGTAAGAACTGCCTAATGAGCGGCCTCTGGGCCATGCATGCTTTCTCTTGTACTCCGGGCTGAGTGCCCCAGAAAGCATTCATAAAGCTCTGGGCCTGGTGCACATGCTATTGAAAATCAAGAAAAACATTCTCAATTTTTTTTTCAAATGGAGAGAAAAGTCCTGATCTTGTGTTAATGCTGTTCTGGATGTATGCCCACTAGCTATCAAACAGAAGACAAATGACAGTGCTGTTCTTTCAACCCACTTACTGATTCTGGCAAAAGACCTGGCAGCAGACTCCAAAGATTTCATCTAGGCAAGGCAATGCCTATTCCAAGAGTGGAAATCTCCAACTGGAGATCTGGCAAGTGCATGTTTGTGCTGGAGGCTTAAATCAATCATTTCCATTTTCCCCAATGTGACCTAGCAAAATACAGAAATTGGCTCCTTCATCAATGGCCACAGGCCACTTTTCATGTTTAAGGTATTAGTGCCATGGGCTGCAGACATACATTAACTTCATGTTAAACAGTCAGTGTTTAAACCACCTGTCTAGTCATTCTTCTACAGTAGCTCTACTCTGAAAACTGTCAACTATTGCCTTGTTGACACTGTCAACAAGGAGTCCAGGAGACCATGGTAGCTTACCAGTCTCCTGATCTCGTTCCTCTGCATCCATGCAAAACTCTCCTGCCACCACAATACATTTCTGATTCTGTTGCAGAACACCATTCCCCCCTGCCCCGCCCCCCATCATTACCTTGTGAAAGGACATAAATTCCCCTTGCTCCAATGGCAAAGTCCATCAGCAATCAAAATCCTACTGCAGATCTTATATTATTAAGTGCACTTTCTCATTCAAAGGCTTGGACTAACTTTAGGGTCCATGTGCAGCCTAAGAAGCCAGATCAGCTCTCTGAGGATTAACACATGACAAAAGGATAAGGATCCTTTATAAACAGTCACGACTGCTTACTATGTAGTGGCGCATTTGCCAGTGCTGCCCCTCCATATGTTATAACTAAATGGTTATTTGAGCCAGAGAGCTTGGAAGGTGCCTCTATGCTTCTCCCAGCTCCAAAAGGTTGAAACACCTCCCATCTGCCAAGGGAGTGTCTTATTTTCTCTCCGCTTATCTAGGCAAATAATGGCCATCCTTCACTTCCAAATCAGTTAAAAAAATTAAAAGCATACAAAAATATATGGAATCACTGTTTATTCACTGATGTTCCTAATTCTGTCCCAGAGCCCAGAAACATCGCAAACCCAGGATTTCTCAAACTCCTCAGAATCCAGAGCTATTCTTTTCTCTACCTTTTTCTCCTCAAGCAACCTCAGGCTGTACAACTTCCAGCTGGGCCCTCCAATAATAATTATGGTAATTAGCCTTTATCTCCTTTGGGCCAGTTCCTAACACAGTCCAGCTGATTTCTCCAAAAGGAATAAACAACAACAACAAAAAAAATTATAAAAAAGAAAAAGACCAAGCCTCAGAGGACAAGGGCAAAAGGGCAAACTGAAAGACAGCTCAGTCTAATCATCTACACCCCAGTGTTATCAGTTTTCTCTGCAGGCAACCAAAGATCCTGCAAGAAGTGCGTTAGGAGGAGAGATTGCAAGGGGAGACCATTTTGAGGTCAGAAATGAGAGCATTTGGTCCCAGTCCATCCTTCCAGCACTGTTTATATACCTTATAGCAAACAGTGACTAGAGAGAAAAAAAATCAGTCCTTATAACCAGTTGCATATTGAGATGCGTGTCCATGCTCCTCGCTGACCTTAGGACACTCCTCGTACCACGAGCTGCCTATCACAGCCCCACGTGGAGCCGCTCAATGCTCACCACCCACAGCCCAGTGAGTCTGGCCCAGTGTTTTGCATCATCACCAAATGTGCAAGTCAGCCTCTGCTGTGGGCCGGCTCAGCTCACTAACTCTCACAGAGCCAACCCAGCAGTTGGTTAAATAATAAATGAGATGGTTTCTGTGGGGTGAGTGAGATGAAGCAGTGCACAGAGAGCTGTTGGCTGAGCAGGACCTCGCGGCCAGGGAGCAAGGGGTGAGGTTTTAGCAGCATTGAACCATTCAAGCAGCTCATCAGGTACGTGAAACCACAGCTTCAAAGCACAGAAGCTCAAGCCCCTGTGAAGTCTGACCTCCCTTTTTTTGGTTTTTGGTGACCAGCGCAAAACATGAGGCCACCAGAAGCTGGACGGTAGCAAGGAGCAGGCACTAAGCCTGGCAGGTGAACACCAGGCTCCTACCATTGGCAGATGTACGAATCCAGCCCAAGATTAATCTGTTTTTTGCCAGCTGAAACCGTTTGGTAAATGCATCCTGATATTTTATGGCAAAAAATAAACTGCCTAGCTCCACTCCAGAGTTCCCATTTCCAGGCCCATGGCCAGTTAATACTTCATCTTTTACTGCAGCCTGACCAGCAGTGGAACAAGCACTAAGTGAGTCCTGCTGGTTCTGGTCTGTCAAAAATCCCAGGCTGGAGCCAGCAGGGACCACGTGAGATGCTGACTGTCCTCCATGCCTTCCTTCAGTTTTATTTCCTCAGATCCCATGGAGCATCTGCTCAAGACAGTTCAGTCTGCAGGTGCAAGTTTCACAGTTTATGTCTGGCCCATGTATTTGATGTCAGGAAAAACATTGCAAGAAAATAACTCACTGGTAAAGAGAAGGGTTCCAGGGACTTTTTTGTGTTCCAGTGAAAAGGCTTTTTTTTTTTTTTTTTTAGTAAGCATTTCTCTGTGCTGCTTGTCACCTAAATATCACAAGCAGAATCTGAAAATGGCATTGATTAGAAACTGATTCTTGAAACAAATCATGTCCCTTTCTTTGCAGAGCAGTAGTAAATTCTCATCACTGAGTTTCTCTGACCCTGTGATATGTTAATTTATTGGAACATGCTCAAATCTCAAAAATCATGTCAAATCACAAGTTTTAATTGCACATAATTCCTGCCAGTGTTTTGCTCTATAAATTAATTTTAATTACTTTCAAGTTTACACAAAACATTTTAACCCTTACAATTTCTGTATAAACCCATAGGAAGAAAAGATGTGTTGTTTAAGAAGAAACAGAGTAGTTTAAAATAAATAATAACTTTTGCCATAGATTTTTACATTCCAGTTCCTGCTACGAAGAGAAAATCCTGTACCTGATAGCCCTTATCATCTCCTTCAGCCCTCCCAAATCACAGAGACAGATTTCAGAAAGACGCCCAAGGCCAATAATTTAAAAAAGAAACAACAACAACAAAAAATCCTTTTCCCCCTTTATTTCCCAGGTTATCAAATGAAAAACTATAGGCCTCCTACTTTCATCTTTAGCACTTGCTCTCACTTTAAATTAGAAAGTGGCTTAAATTTGACTTACAAGAGGCAAGGGGCATAGAGGTATGCCCTTATTGCCTGGAGAAAGCATACAGAATCAGGTGCATTTTGTATTAAGCTTTAGAAGCTTGAACTTTTGTATTAAGCTTTAGAAGCTTGAACTCAAACTGTAAGATGGTAAAGGAAGGCCAGGGCCGGGCGGCTGGTGCAAGCAAGGTTCAGACGCTGAGTATTGCCCTGTGCCAGACGGAAAAGATCCACGTTGAAAAACAACTTCACAAATCCACTGCGCCCTGGCTGCTGGGACATCACTGCACAGGAAAAACTACAGGTCTGGGTGCACTTTGTTTGAAGTGAAACTGTCACAGTTCTTTGGTTGTGCCAATTTTAAAATGAAATAAACAATTGCTTGGAAAAAAAAAAAAAAGATACCTCGTTTCATCATATCCCACTGAACAAAAATACACACAGCCTATGGTCCATATCCATTATAGCAGATTAATCCAAACTCAGAAGTAGTCTCTTGTCCAAGCCTTGAAGGCTAGTATTGAACACTTTTCAAGAACACTATGTTTCTGCAGAGGAGGTGTCTGAGTGTCACTGTGCCAGCTGAGGCAGGTCACTGCTACCAGGCAGGGCTGAATGGACCCACAATTAACACCCAGAAGCAGCTTTCTTTCCAGGAGGCTAGGACTGAGGGACACCACGACCTCCCAGACCCGAACACTACTGCTATCGTCCCCATCACTGTCAGCTCTTCAACTGAGTGTAGAGAAACTACCATTTAATGAAGGAAAATTTGTGCAGCTATCATGACTCTTGTGACTGTGTTTTTTTACTGCCTTTCCTCATGCAAGATTACCAGTGGTCTAGCAAGGAGGCAGGATTTGCCCTGCTTTTCTGTTTTAGGAATATTTTTGCAAGACACACCAAGGGAGGGAGCCTGGATACCCCATTTGCTTTAGAGAACTTTGCACTTCCTTCAGCAAAACCCTGTTTTCCTCAGAACAGTGGCTACACCTCAGACTAGACTATACTAAAATACCGTATAGCCCAGGCCAGTCCAGCCCAGTGCACAAGACATGGGGAGGATGTAAAACGTCACACGTGGCTCCCTAGCTCTGTCTTGGCTGGGCACCTCACAAATATGCGCGTGTGTGTCTGGGCACATGTGTGTCTGGGCCCATGTCTGTGACAAATTCTCTCTTCCTCCCCCCTTCTCGCACAAGGGCTTATTGCCTTTGAAGGTAAAAGAATGTCTGATGGCAGAAGATAATCAGGATTTTCCTTCTGCACATAACAAAAATGTGTGCATGTTTATGTATACTTCGTATATACCTATAGTTTTGACTCTTAAACAGGAAAGATCATATTTTTAAAGGTAGTAGTCATACAGCAGAATACTTTGAAGTCTCTTATGAAAATCCTCCTCATTTCCCATCCTCATCTTTAAGCATCTATGCACATCTGGGGGTTTTCAAAAGCAAATTTTAAAAATCCTGTTAAGTGCCTATTTGCATTTCTAGACAATTAAAACTCTAAAAATATCCCCAGTCGTCACTAAGAGGCATTTATACTATGAGAATGTTCAGTTTCATTAATGGTTATTTAGTTTTTCTGAAGGCTTTCTTTATCTTCAAAACACATTTGGGACAGCCAGGGGATAAATTAAGTAGGATTAAACAATGCTGTGACTCATCATCATGCAGGAATTCAACGTCTACTTGAATATGCTCAATGAAAAGGTGCTGCTGATTCTTGTTTCAGTGGCGTTCCTCTCATTAAGTGGAATGTAAGGTGCTTTCTTCTTTCAGCTTTGAGTTTTCACCGAGTCATCTTCATTATTCAAAGTGCCATAGCATGAACTGTAAGAATCTGGTTGTATTTTGCCTGTCAGTTTTTGTCCTAAGGAAATGGGGTGAGAGAAGAGAAAAACAACAACTCTGTGAAGAATTTTAATAAAACAAATTCCCCACCAATCCATCATTTAAACATTCCTTGCTCCAATAATCATTGTTTTCATTTGACTGGTTGTAACAATAGCTTGGAAAAACTCTGAAAAATTCTTTGAAAAATCTGTTGGGAACAGGAATAGAAATTAAGGGAACAGTATATTTATTAAATACGACTACAGCACATTTCTGACTCAATTCTCCTAGGTCATTCCATTATCTGATATCTCATTTTTAAACAGAGAGACAGAAAAAAAGCCCTACTTACCAGGAATACGTCCACAGTCAATATAAGGAACTTGTAAATGCTCCTCTTTTTTATTTCTTGCAATTATAAATACACCAAGGAAAGATAGGAGACAACTGCAAAATAACAGTGGCATCGTATTATTAGAAACAGTTCACTGCATCTGAGATGAGAACCTTTTTCCATGTTTCTTTTTCAAGGACTTCCAAACCCGAGCTGCTCAGTTTTTAAAGAAACTTTTCTTCCTGGCAGCTGTATAAATTCATCTTGGGCTCCCTGTCAGACTAGTTTTTGCCTCCTGAAGCTTTACAATCAGTTCCAATGGCACTGCAGACAAAATTACACTTTCAGTAATGTATACCTAATCAAATGCCTGTGAGTGTGAGACCACAACCTTTGAATCCCTGAGCAAATCCTCACAGAGCATCTAAATGAGCATTCTAGCATTTGCAATTTCATCAACAACTCAGGCTTGTTGCAGGCAATGAACATCTCTGTTGTTTTTCTCATTTGACTGCATGTCTCAGGGGCAAGCTGTAAGCCAGGAGCAATGAGAAACTGCTACACTTGGATAAATCTTCTATCCGCTCTGTTTTGGACACACAATCGCTACTTCCTGCCTGCCAAATACCTGGGTTGAATTTGCTCATCTCCATTTTCTCTCTCTTTTTCTGCAGTCAAACAACATCACAGTTCTGTGCACCTACTCCAGTCTGACTGCAGAGGACGAAGATGTCTGCAGCTGTCAGCCCCAGCTATTTGTCAGCTTGGTGGCAAGACAGGTCCAGCAGTTCCAGGAGGTGCTTTTAACCATCTCACGCCCATCATCGAGTAACGTTCACCTGTCCCCTGAGTTGTTACTGTGCTGTTAGCCAGCAGATTTCTGCTCTCACAACACTTAGGGACTTCTCCAAACTTGTATTGTCAGCAGCTTCTTAGCATGCTCTGAACAGGCATTTCAGCAGGCATGTTGTATCTTCCTCGGCATAGGAAGATCCTTCTAGGCAAGCAACTCCTATAACTGCCCACACCTAATGGCAGCAAAGGACAGCCGGACATGCAAGTGGAAGTTAACATGGGAGGAGATTCCTTGCAGTGGTATAAGCACCCCCTACAACATGATCTTCAGTAGAGAGCAGTGATTTCTCCTTCCTGCAGGAGGAACACGTGCTGCTAGTTTTTCATTCCATCATGGGATTAGTAGCTCATAAGCGTCTCACATTTTTACATATTTGGATTCAAAAACAGGCCTCCAAACCCCCAAAGCACAGATATTAATCTTTCCTTTAATGTTTTTTTATCCTACTATAATGGCTATTCCATAATAGTTTAATGACAAGACAGGTTTCTTCTTACTGAGAAAAGAAGGGGTTCTGTGAGGCAATGCTGTTGCAGTACAAACATTAGTGCAGATTTTAGGCCGACACACTTACCCGAACAGAAACATGAACACGCTCAGCAAAGCTGCACTTTGGAATTCCTGATAAAATATGACCCCTGGAATGTGACAGAAACAAGAATTGCAGATCTTGACTGGATTCCAAGTGATATGAATTACAGCTGGGAGGGTCAGGAGCAGTGTCATGCTCAAGTGGAGCAAAAAAATCCCAAATATGGTATTAATACACATTGCTGTGGGTTCACATTATATGCCCATATTCCATTATCTAGGCTTTCTCAAGATACTGCAAGGGACTGGAGAAGATTTAGTCTATCAGGTTGGAGCATGTGCTGTGTTAGTAACTGCACAGATGCAGGTATTTTTTGCATTGTCAGCAACAGTTTTTATGTAGGTCAGACTCAAGGTCTTATTCACAAGCAGAGTCACACCAATATAGCTAACAGGTTCTTCATGGATTTAGTTAAGCCACTCCAGTAGACCATGCGGACATCTTAACTGTAATTGGGAGCAGGTTTTCGATAACTAGCTGTGTCCCTGATGTTTACACCAAGTTAAAGGCTCCAGCAGCCAAGTTTGCCGAATCTTTCTGGCTGAAGAGATCTCCCTTTCTGGTCACCCCTCTAAAGGAATTAGCACCTCTGCAGTGGAGGTGACAGAACCAGATGTGTATCTGGATCTCAGCTGCCCCAATTCACAGCCAAGTATATTAGCTTTAAACCACTGATGAGCATAGTTTTGCTTAGAAACACCACAGCGTGAACCAGAGCCACTGAGGCGTGACTGGACCTTCAAAGGTTGCATCTTGGGAAGGGGAAATCATGAGAGAGGGTATCTTCCACAAACACCCCAGCAAGATTCAGCAGAGCTTGTTCTTCTAAGCCCTACACTGGTTTAACTAACCTGGTGCAAATGCATGTGTATCCAGTCTCAAAGCTATTAAGCCATTCCTGAATAGGTACTTGATCTCTTAAGGAGGCACAAGGCCAAATTCCCCATATGGTTGCAAGAATGCAACCCCCTTTTGGCGAAATTCTCCTCTCAGTCACGAAGTGTAGGTCTCCTCTAACACAGGTGCCGAGGCAATCTGTGCATGAAGCTAACTCTCCTTCTCATTAATGGCAGCTCTGCATGAGAAACTCCTGCACAGCAATGACAGGAAAGCCCCCAGTGTGTGTTAAAATGAGTCATAAATGTTATAACAACATGATCATTTTGGCTCATTGCTGATACAGCATCTTAGTCGTCCTCCCTGCTCATGTTCTTATACCCTGCCCCATTTCCAAGATTTGCAGTCCCTCTTTAACAGCACTGAGTTCAGAGTTCTCACCCAGAATAAAATGTTAAATGCTTAAAAGGTCTTTGGAGTCATTTTATTTCCTTCACTTAACCTAGAATTCCACCTTCTGAAATTGAATATACACTAACTACTATGAAACACAGCTGGTTGTCATTTGAGTAGTTTGCCAGGCTGTTAAAATTACTCTACCAGTTCGGATACAGGGAGGCTGGTGTGCACATGGTAAATGCATTTGCTGGATGTCAAGATGAAACTAAGATAAACGCAGGTAATTCTAGTAAGCCAGCAAGGCACAGAAAACAATACATATTAATTCCGGAAATGCTAGAATTTGATGATTTTTATTTTGCTTTGAAAGTTGTGAACTTACTCATTTTTCAGAACATAAACACCTGTCATTTAGGAAAAACTTTTTGTGAAGACAAACATGACTGGTTTGCAGTCCTGTTCAAAGACAGTAATTCTTGAACACTTGATGTTCAGAAAATCACTCTGTAAAGACAGAGGGCCAGAAACCAACCTGAAATGATGGCGCTCGTGGTGAAGAACACAAAATTAATGGGCACAACTGCTGTTGCTCTGTACAGATGCATTGCTTGATTCAAGAACCTGGAAAAACAAGTGTTACTGCACCTCATGGCTACAGGAGGTTCACTGCACTTTAAGTAAGGTTAAGCCAGTTCATGTCAGTTCAATAAGTGTGACCATTTCTTACCACTACAGCAAACAGCCCTTGACAGATGGATATGTGTATTGAATTTACTTTCTGGTTTTGACTCTGCAGAGTACAAACAAATAAGGCAAAGCAAGAAGGTTGGAGTGGATTTTTCTGGCCATAGATTGCCGTTGGAGAGACCTTCGAAGCACTGTTGGAAAAATTGTCTGTCACAGATAAGGGAGGAATGCTAGGGTATTACTGCTTATGGTGTGCCTCAGCTCTTGGAAGCAGTGCTGCCTGCGAGCAGCCAGGGACAAGTTGCTCTAATTTAAACAGGTTGTGTAAGGGTGTATTTCCAGCACGGACATGCATATGCGAGTCCTCGTAGGAACTGTTTCACTTTGCTGAAACCCACAGTGCTGTTGCTTCTCAATCCAACTTGGCTAAAAGACATATTTGTATGTTCATCCGTGCAATCACACCCCAGATACTCTGTCCCGCCGGGAAAGTCCAGGAAGGTGGCTCCAAGCCTGTGTTCCTTGGGTTGGAAACTCTCTACTCTGCTCCCCAGAAAGGTAGCACAAACCCTCACCAGAATCAACAGCAAGAGCACGCAGGACCACGTGAGTGTACACTGCTCACAAACCTGCAGGACCGAGCCACTGGTTGTGGAGAAGCCCACACAGTCTGCATCAGCGGACCAGGAAGACAAAGCATTAACCCACTTGTAGGGAGACCAGAGCTATCAACATTTGCCCACAAGGTGATGAATCATGAGTGCAAACTCTCGGATGCACCAACAGATACTCTGTTATATGAACAGGGAATTTCAAACTGAAAGAGAAAAATCAGGAGACTGCAGAGTGTATTCAAAATCTATAAAAAGAACCACATTTAAATGTTTCACTGGTACAATATATGTGAACAGTAAAAATCCAAGCTTGGATCTGTTTTAGCCATTAAAGTAATTGCATGGTTATTTTAGCAACTGTTGAACAGTCTCCATGGTGCTTTAAAAATAAAGAAATCCTACGTATCCACAGGATAGTCAGGATTTTGAAGTCATTGAAAACACCTCATTATTTTCTCCCATTTGCAACAAACTTGGTCACAGGGACCAAAATAGTGATACTAAGGCCCAGCACTGAATCCAGGAGGATGTAGCAGCCCAGGCTGTTGTAAGCTAACATGACAGTCAAATAAAATATGAGAGGAAACAAACAAAATGAAAATTTAGACTGACAGCACTGTCTCCATTAGAAAATGTGTCCAACAGAGGAGAGGAAGAGACGCTGACCCCCGGGAGCGAAATGGGCACGTTTTAATTTTGACCCAGCGAAAGAAAGAAAGAAAGAAATGGCAAGAAGAAGAGGTTAATTCAGCAGCTTCCTATTTACCAAACTTTTATTTCCTATTTTAAATGCCCTGAGCCGTTCTCCCAGCAAAGACGAGCTGGATGTAAATCACTCCATTATCTGTTACAGCGGAGTTCCTGAGTCAGCCATGGAGAGTCACTGCACAATAATGCATGGACTTTCTGATTCCACATGGGAATGGTATGTTCTGCCACGAGAAAGATGGGTTGGCTCTTCTACCGGAAAATAATCATGCAAGTAAATTCTGGAGCAGTCTAGATGAGATTACTGAATGATGCTATCAGCACCTGAAGCAGAGGGACCAGCATAAAGGGAATGGACTCTCAGTTCAGCTGCAAGTCATATTTTACCAGGCTGCCACCCCCAGCAATCTGCAAAGGCAGCATAAAACAATCACTTAACAGGCCAGAGGCCAGCAGGGAAAACTCTGATGTCCCCCGCTCACCAAAAGCTAACCATTTCCTAAAAAAGCACAGACACAGGGTAGCAAAGAGCAACATGCAGATTTAACAGCAGCAGGGAGAAAGTGGGGGTAAACTCTCTTCTTCAGTCCAAGTAACAGAAGCTAGGGAAAAGAGGTGCATAATGAGGGTAAACGTGGCTATTTGATTATTCAGCAATGAAGGTTTCTGAAAGTAACCAAAAAAAAGTATCAGGAACATAAATTTCATTTAATAAGCTCAAAACCTGTGCCAAAACAAGAACTACATTTGGGAAAACCTTGTATAAGGTGATAACGACAGGAGGTAGCATCTGTGTAATAAATCAATTATAAACTGAGAAATAAAGCCTAAATAAATAATATAATCAGCTGTAGGCAATTCATGCATCTGTCAAGGTTCTGCCAGGAATTTGTTGCCTTTAATTGCAACTTCTATCTGGAGTCAGTATCAGTACTGAACAGAACTGACAGATAAATGGGTACAAAGGTTAGGAGATAAGCAGAAACTCACTTACTTGACTTGGAAAACACAAGAAGTTGCCATTAAAATGAGCATGATATAGAAAACAGGATAAGTTAGCTGCATTTTCCCCTTCACAGAGAGTGTTATCATGCCGGCCACAGCCTTTACAGTGATGACAGTCAGCGATGCTGAAAGGGAAAGGGAAAGATTAGCAGGGCAGGATTCGCAGCAGTGACCTCAGAGCATCAGTGAGAGAGATGCCAAAGGCTTGATAGCTTAAGAGACACTGAGGCAGAGTTTGGGCACCTAAAGCCAAGTGTGTGGTTTTACAAACGCTCACTAAGTTACTGCCTAAACTCAGAGTGGTCTTAACTCCATGTGTGCTTTACTGTTGTGCTTTGCAGTTCTTTCAACACTGAGGTCTGCAACCCTGCACCAGTCCAAAGTTTCCCCATTTTCACCAGAGTGGCTGAGGTTCATGTCTGATAAAATCTTGCAAGGTGGTACCGTGTGTATTTGTGTGTGAGAGAGAGAGGCTGAGCTGGGGTCGAGGAAAGAACTGCATCCACTTCCCACTGCTGGGCACATGCCCTAAACACTGGGCTACCAGGCAGAGGTGCTACAACAGCCTCCACATCTTTCAGACACACTTTATTTAGCCCCAACTGCTAATTTGGAGCTCTTGTTGCAATATTCAGGAGACGGCCTGAGAGGTCTAGTTATCCATTCCGAGCAGCTGGGACACCTCCTAATAGCAGCCTGCATGTGACACCAGCAGCCGAAAATAACTGCTCACCATCAGGATTTCTCTTCAGAGGCAGGAGATGGTCAAAGCAGGTCAGAGCTGATTTTTTGGATCGCATCACCAAGGAGCTAACTACCCCCACAGGTTATGTACGGAGTCCAGGCAGCAAACGCAGGGGTCTGCACTTCATTTCAGGGGCCAGGCTCTTAAGACCACGACTGGATTTAGCTGACAAAATAGTGTGGTTTTAACCCATTTAGTCATTGTCAGTGCATCACCACAAAAAAAGTCCCTTTTAAAAGACAGCAGACAATGATTTTGATATATATGTTTCCAGTTCAGAGAAGTCTTGCAAAGCACATCTTTTAGAAAAGGGGCTGATAGCTGAGCTAAGAATTACTTTAGATTTCCTTTTGGAGTGCGCTCTTGGTTTGCTGAAGCTAAACCAAGCAGGCTGTGATTACTGCAAGTAAAATGTAACAAATTCAGAACAAACTAAAAATGGTAAGAGGAGTTAGGGTGCAGAGATGACCTTGGAAGAGAGGTAATTCATTGTCAGGAGCACCGTCCCTCAGCTGGGATCCAGTTCCACCCTCTTCCAGAGCTGGGGAGTGTTGGATTTCAGCATCTGATTCATCCTCCTGTCACTGCAAGATTCAGATTGGCAAGAAGAGCTGCACTGTGCAAAGAGTTCAGGCCAGGGGTTGAGAGAAAAGGTGGGGGATTCAGGTCTGGGGTTTTGATTTCAAGCGTTTTCTTATAGCAAGTCCAAAAGTTCAGGGGGAGTTTAAGAGTTGCATATATCTTGTGCTGATCCTGCTCACCATCATGAAATTCACTACTTTAACGACAACCTTTGCACCTAGTACTTCACTTCCTGCTCTCTAGTTGAAATAGGTGGAGTGGTTTACCAAACACAGCAGCAAAAGTGAGCAGAATAGGTCAAATCCTCACCTGCACTGAGGCTAATGACATGCTAAAAAGCCAAAAAATACACCCAAGCCACAACAAGCAGTCCACATAAAAACTGATATTTGCATTGTAACATGGGATAGTTATTTTAAAAGAACGCTTAGAGGTAAAAATTAGTGGTTCGAATTGTCCAATTAAGAGTAAAGATTGCTAAAAAATTCTTTCTGACGATGGGGCAGTTTCTATCCTGTATAGTTTTAACAAACCAGAAAGAAAGCATAAGGGGTTTTTTGGTTTGCATTTTTTTTGTTTTGGTTTTGTTTTGTTTGTAAATTGGAATGCTCTTTTAGTTAACCTGGAATAGGTTTCAAAAACTAGGAAATGTTTTTTCTGTCTCTGATGGAACACCCGCCCAAAGCTAGCATGACAAATGATGTCACTTTCCAGCTGTTAGAGCAGGAAACTCAGAAATCCCACTTTAATCTGAAATATTTCCCCCCAAATATATGGTAACTCCCAGTATATACATGAGGTAAGATAATTCTCACCAAATGAACTTGCAGACTTATATTAAGCAAAATATCTGCAGATTTTACAGTCACCTCTATTTTCCTCATAACAAAAGTAGCTTTCATATCCAATGAACCACAAAGGCTGCCTTCTCTTTAAAGAAACTTTTCTACATTTCATTTATGTCTGTACGAACCCTCCACCAGGAATGTATCTGTTCAGATGTTAGAAAAGGCAGAAATCCCCTTCCACAAGTTACCACTGAGAATATCCTGCATGGAGACCCCAACCCTCATCCACCTCTCCTGCAGCCAGGCCCTCCAAGGGCAGTGAACGTGTTGGATGGTTGGGAGCACCTCTCTCAGCTCCCCATGGCTTTGCCCAGCAGAAAGGTCAGATATGAAGCAGAGTGGCTTTGCAGGGACTACCAGGCACCAAGACAGCTGCAGGAGCTGGAGCCAGCCACAGTTCTGGATTTCCTTCTCAAGGGAATTGTCAGGATTTCAAAAGTTCCCATGAACCCAGATTTGTTTGTGTCTTTTTTAATGGAGCAGAGATAATGACACATTTTTCCTGAAGCTGCATATGCTCACCAAAACCTCAGCAGCCACCAGCTGAAATTGCCGTTTTTGCTTGATTTCAGCCTGACCACCAAGCTGCAGTTAGTGCCTGCTGGGGCATGGGTTTGCGGCTCTGCTGCTCTTCAGCAGCCCCATATGTCCCTTTGGCACTGGTGGCATCAGGACTGGCAGGCTCCACAGCAAAATAATCACGCGAGGCTTCACAGCCTGACGGACCGGGTCTCCTAGACTTAGCTCAGAGCAGCCCTTGAGGTGGGTCTACCCAAAACTGCATCAGTCCAGTGTGGAAGTCCATCCTGAGATCTTCAGGCTTCCAGCTGTGCGGCAAGGAAGCCGGACCGCTCATTGCCCAGGAGCGTGGCAAGGTTGGAAACTGCCGACCAGCTCAAGCGATCTCTGCCAAAGCTGCCAGGCTACGTGCTCAGAGCTGAGGGCTGGCTGGGCTCGCACTCTCTCTTCTAAACCAAGAGGATGGGAACAGACCAACGGCTTTTGGGGCTTTTCGATCTCCGCCTCATGCAGGGAGCAAGGAAATCCTTCAAGGCTTCTGGTGAGCAACTGACCCTAATGTTCTCGGTGCTGGCAAATTTAATGGGTGGACTGTCCCCAAAAGGTAGATGTGAAAGAAAGTCTGAGCATTTCAGCTGGGTAAGAAACCAGGCAGGGATCTGGAGGAAGGCGGTTAATAAATCTGCAAGGATATTTCACATTCAGTTAAATCTAAACTGTGCAACCGGTAAACTTTAGTGAAATTTAGTTTTATCAGAACAATTCTGACCAGCTCCATTAGAAACGGGCTCTGGAAGTCTTTGCAGGCTGATACATGCACCCGCTGAACTCAGTGAAAATATAACCACTTGTCTTGTCAACCGAGTTGACAAGGATGGGAGAAGAAATGGAGTGGTGGCAAATTCTTAATATATGCCTTCAAGTAGTAGAGCTTTAGAGATAGCCTCCTGACATTTCTCAAAACTGCTTCAAATCTGACTTTATTGAAAACTGCCTGATAACATGACCCCCCTTGCTCCTCTGGGTATTGATTAGTTTCTGGTGGCAATGTTAATCAGAGGGTAAACTTCAGTGATCCACTGATTTCTTGTTACGCTCCTAAAAAGGTGGTAAAGTACAAATGTTGCATACGCAAACAGGCATAGATACTTCAAAGAAAAGTTCCCATACAGACACGGGAATCACTGCATATGCTTACAGAGTGCTTGCAAGGTCTTAAACTGCTCTAGTGTAAAGAATTGCTTTTCACAACTAGCCTGATCTACAAAAAAAAATTTCAAACAATCCGCTTCCCCAAGATCTAAAATTGAAGTGTTAGTTTAAAAAGCTTCAGAGTACCATTGCACACACCGTATTCATATAAGGAAATCTGTAAAAAGAAATAGTCCCAGCAATAAGCACAGAAACTATGTTCCATAGTTGGCTTTTCTCTTCAAAAAGACCACAGTAAAATGACGTGAAATGTTGCAGTGATTCTTCTTCAGCACGCTACTTTGAAGTGGCCCTAATCTAAACTAGCTGGGGAGACTGAATGACAGGGAATTATCACGTAACAGATAGGAGCATTAAAGTGAATAATATGTTCTTACCCAGTAGTGCTACCATCATTAACAAAACCACGATGTGCTTCACAGCCTTTCTTTTGTAAAAATAGAGGAGAATGCAGAATATTATAATTTCTAAAATCTGGAAATAAAAGGGAAGAAAGAGCTGTAAAACTGTGTAATAAATGCTTCATTCAAAGTCTGAAATGTCACGTTTTTGCCCTTCTAGCTGTATTTTCTCACTGATAGCACTGGAAGACTTTTTTAAGGTGACAGGAAAGATATCCATGTTTACTGGAAATAATTTTTACAGAACCTCCGTGTTTGTAATTCCTACAGAGTGAGGCACTTACCTGGAGGAACAGCAGTCTCTCCTTCTAGCTATGGTATTCCTAGTGTCACTCCTTGTGACATGCAAAATTATTTTTGTTACCCTCTTTGCCCTTCTCCCCAGTCCTACTCAGAATAATCTCCCAAAACACTGTCTTTTTGCTCAGACTTTCTGCCATACATCACAAAGGAGAAAGCATTTACTTCCTGTGGTGGTTCTCAAATCACAGGCTACCTGTCAGGAGCTTACCTGGAAAAGCTCAGTGACACACTAGCAGACCACACTGCAGGACATCTGCAGTTGCTGAAGCAGTTTTACTTACACTGTGCATGGTCCAGACTTGCTCCTTCAATAACATCTGACACAGTTAAATTTACTGACTTGCTGTTAATGTGTCTCATTGCATCATCATCTCAGCAGAAGCTCCCTGCTATTATCAGCTGCACAAGTCACCATTAAGCCTTTCTCTGTGCTGAAAAGCTGGGCAAATGAAATGGCTCCAGGAAGCAACTGAGCTTCCACATCCGCAGCATCGCAAAAGCATGGGTATTCTCCCTCCTACCCATGGCATAAGGCAGTTGCCCAAATGCCCTTCTATGCCTAAAGGAAACAGCAAGTGCAAGTCCAGAAAACTTCTGTGAAGCCCAGAAGGCTTTGAAAACAGGCATGATAGGACCTCTGTACTGAAGGGTGCTCAGAAGCCCAGTGTCCTTAGAGACTGCATGGAGAAAGAGAAGTTTGTTTGTGCACATCAGGAAGTAACTGAATGGGGAAAATAAGACAGAAAATGAGATTGTCATCATTACTGAATCTGGTTGTTTTCATTGTTTTAGCAGTGAAACAAGTCACAGAAAAACCTCATGTCTATCCCTGTGGTTCCATCACCAACATACTATTTTATATTTTGTAATGTCACTCCGCTCTTAACCCAGCACTAGAATAAAAAAGATCTGGGTGTTGCACTGCTGAAATTTCAAAAGAAGCAACTGAACAGTTCACAGCAGCGGTTATATAATGTAACATAGCCGACTTCTCATTTTGGAGAATGAGTGCGATGGGAAAGCAGTCATCAGCTACATTTAGCTACTAAAATTCTCTACCACACTCCCACCTCCCCCAGTTTAGTAGTGTACAAAAATATGAACTGAACATAGTTATGCTTTAATCCACTTTTGATTTATCTTCACACTGATCCCTTGCTCCCAAATACAATTGAGAGGCAATTGCATCTCAAAACATTAAAACAAAAATTTGGATTTTATACTACCTTTCTTTAAAAAAATTCAAACTTTTATTGCAAGATTAAAAAAAAAACTTTTTTTTTTTTTAAACTTTGAATATAAGACAGCATTTTGCTGTTGGTTAAAAAAACTGCATTCCTGGACTAATTCTAGTTCAATAATATTCACAATCTTTTGCAGAGTGCTGTTCTCCTCTCCCTCCAGAGCAACTTCTCTTCCCCCAAGGCATGCACCCAGAGGTGAAAGCCATGGTAGAAAAAAGGCCTTTGTCTTGTCTCACACTAAGGAACTTCTCCAGCCTCCACAGCTTTATTCAACAGTGTAACACTGGGTACGTCTAAACTGGGAAACAAGGTAGAAGTCATGTTAGGAACTGCAGACTTGTGAGTTCATCTTGGCCTCCCTGTGGAAAACTGCAACAATTTTGAGGGAACTCAAGAGGAGAAGTAAAGGTAGCAGCTTTGCTGTTTGTGCCCCTGGCAAACACATCTTAGGGCCAGAGGGGAATATCATGTTATCCAGCTGCAGCTACAACAGCCTTCAAATTGCTTCAGTTGCTATTCTGACAGCGAACAATTGCTAACAGAATGGAAGAAAGCTGTGCTAAATAAATATCCCCCATATGGAAAGGTACCCATGCCAAGAAAAAAAGTTCCAGAGATATCCAAGGTATCCTCTTTCATGATGCTCTGGTTCATGATGGGCACACACAATGGTGTGACAGGGATGGGGCCATGGCACCACATGACATGGCACTACAGGACCTGCTCCCCTGGCTCTGGTGTAAACCCGAGCACCCATCACCTCTCCTCTGCGACTTGTTGTCACAGCGCCTGCATAAACCCATGAGACAGCCCTGCTGTAAGCAGCCAGCCAGCTACACCTCAGGTATCGAGCCACTCTATATCCCCCAGACAACTTTAATAGATCCAATCACCACACAAGAAAAGGGAAGTGCCATTATCTGGCCTGTCACTTAGATTTCAAACAATCTTCCACAAAACAAGCCCAGGGACAGTCACTGGACCAAACTGCTCCATCACACCAGCTCTGGCACTCAACACCATCTTCCACCTCACCCAAACCCCAGAGTGGCAGGTAGTGCTGAGCACCACCAGTCTCAGCTGAACCACGTTGCCATTGCTGGCTCTGTCCATGTTGGTCCCCATCCTGTCATCAGCTTTTCTCTTGCTAACGTTACCGTGAAGCTCCACTGTGATTCCCCTCTGTTTAAAAGCAAACAAACCCACCAAGACAACTCAATTCTGAAAGGAAACAAACAAAATCATCAAAAGGACATAAAGGAGTCCCTGCTGGCAGCCCTGTAAGGGGCACACAGGTCTGCATGCTTGGCTGCTTGTGCCTTCTGGGAAAGCCCCAAGAGCAGTAGTGGTGTACGGACAGGGACAGACAGTCCTGTGACTGAACCTGGGGAGAAAGCTGATGTTTGCTTTTCAGGGCTGTTATTTATGTTTACTCAGCTATGCTCTTGCACACCGAGCATAAAATTCAATCAATCAGTTCTCACTTCATGCTGCCCAGCAGTCAAACCTACGAACAGGTCACCTTTATTCAGCAGACAAGGGGGAGGCCATCGCATTGAGTCACACTGCAAGTGGAACGCATGGCTCCCAACAGGACCTCATGCAGATGGAGACCCTCCTGGGGTGTCCTGGCTGTTGCTTGTGCTTGTGTCCTGAGAATTACCCAAAATGGTGCTCGGTCTCATAGTTGATAGCTGTGGTCGTGCTAAATACAGAGACCAGGAATGGGAAGTGTGTAGATTGTATCAGCTTCATATATTCTGCTTAGAGGAACTGAAGGAACTTAACCTGTTTATAATCATTTTTACTATTATAACTAATACGTACCGAAGTCTCCTCAAGCCCACGTCATCAACATTTTTATAATTGTGATGTTTTCCATGTTTCTAAGCATTACCAGAAGGCACCAGAACAAAATACCACATTGTCTGCCTCAGCTCTTTTTCTGGGACATACAGCAATACAGGTACCAATGAACCAGGAGGGTCTTCTAGGCACTTTGAAGGAAAAGCAGAAATGCTTTGAACCTGATTTTACAGAGATTAAATATTAACAACCCAGTGTTCACTACACTTCTGTTTAGGGAAGCCTAAGAGCTTCATCCATAATTGATGTCTTCTGTAGTGACTCGAAGTGCACATAAACAAAAAAGAAAAAAAGCAAGCTAGGACAGTCATTCTTGCTCAGACATGAGTATGCTACTGCAAAGTCTCAGAAGGTGACTCAAAGTTGTCTCATGCGGGAACTACAGGCTATTTCTGCAGAACTCCTCTGATGCCAGTGGAGTGCCACATGGGGATGGTTTATCACCCACATGGAACATTTTGTACCACTGGGGCTTTGTATTTCTCAGCAGACCACACTTCAGGACTACTTTTAGAAAGACTCTTGGACTGCATAATACTGCTGTACTGTCTCCTTTCTATATATATTTATACTGGAAACTCTGCAACTTCTGCTCTGCTTTTTTATATATCAGCAGCCAACCTGTGTTAGAAATTTTACAAACAAATATGAAGAGCTAGTTCTCTGTCCAAAGAGAATGTTTACAGCAGGGTTTGCTTGAACTTCCAGCAGCATATCAGGCTAATCAGGCTGGTATCTCAGGGTCTGTTGTGGAGCTTTTCACTCCTCCCATTTCTTTTGACACAGGAAGCTCAAACCAGATGAATCCAGGGAGCAGAAGGAACAAATCAAGCTTGATTTGTTGTTGAGTCAACAAGACTTGCTGTGTAGTTGCTCCATTCTCCCCGGCAATCCATGCTGTAGAATTGGATGCCGGCTGAGGCAGGGAAAAGAGAGAAGAGGGGAAAGAAAGTCCAGGGGTTACCTACCACCTCCTTAGAATTTCTCCTAAGAAGAATACAGCACAGTCTTCCTAGGTATTCAACTGTGTTCTTATGAACTGTTCCTGAAACAAAGTCAAAAAAGTCCTCAGATGGGGAAAAGCCCTTTTCCAGCTACTCGTT
Organism: Chauna torquata; assembly: GCA_013399475.1. Lineage (NCBI taxonomy): Eukaryota > Metazoa > Chordata > Aves > Anseriformes > Anhimidae > Chauna > Chauna torquata. The sequence continues at coordinate 345,444 of VXAL01017088.1, forward strand.
GGCTTTAAGAAAATGTGAACACCATACACCACAGAAATTTCTGGTGTCATGGCGAGTGGATGGGGAGTTGTCTCCCTCCACCATCTCTACACAAAAGGGTGAAGCAACATTTTAAAGTCAGTTCCCAAAATGAGAGGCTGTTTTAGTACCTATAGGTGGAAGTGCATGGTAGAAGGGTTTACTCAGTAGGAAAAAGAAAGCGTCCTCCAGCAAGCAGCAACCAAGCCTCCTATTCTGAACCACTTCCTAAAGGAGTCCCTCTCCTTCTGCTAATTATATGGATTTTCTGAAGCTCTTGCTGAGGCTGAAGACAGCCTTATTAAGTACCCCAATACTCCTGGGCATTGCATCCAAAAGCCCCCTGCTGCCTGATTGAAAGTGCCTGCTATGATGTATGGAGCATGATCATTAATTTCTTTCACTGAGCTGGATCACCATCTTTCAAGAGCTTTGAAAATGCACAAAAAACAGAGCAAGAGGATCAGCTTTTGTTTTGTGTTAGCATGTACTTTCTGCTTAGTCAGTAGTCTCATGGATAGTTAAGATACATTGAAAGCCTGCAGGCTGGCTGAAAGATTAAGATCCTTAATCTGTCTACTCCATGGCTTTCTAACTCAGCTTCCTACTGAGAAAAACCTGGGTGCTAATAATCTAACCCAAGTGAGACACTGTACGGGAAGAAAGTAACTTCTTCTGAAGCTCCCATATTGCATCTTTTACATTCAGCTGGAGGAGCAAATTTTCAGCATTCCAGAGGGGAAGAGAGAGAGAAATTCCTCCTACTCACTCTTGTCTTGTTCCTGATGCTAATTAGATACATCAAAGAAGATGAATGGGATAAGACAAATGGGATTTGAAGTTTGTATATGGATACTTTAATCAAAATGGTATTTTTGTATTTGAATTCAAACTCAGGTTCAGATTAACCTGAGTGGCAGTGAAGCAGGCCGTCTCCCCACATTTCAGCTCCATACAAAGCTCCTTTTGGGCAGGCTCAGCAGCATGGGGATAAAACAGAGTGATATGAAAGAATAAAGCAGGAACAAGAGGATACATAACCTAGTTTTCAAAAACACAATTTCATCACATTCCAGAAAAGCACTGTTACTAATATGTATATGCAGACAGTGTGGCATGAACACATACATAGGAAATACAAGCAGTGCCAATATTTAGGTTTTCCCTCAAGCCCACTAAAAAATAAACTCTTTCATTCTCAACAGTCCTGCACAACTGTGACTTTCCCCTGCCTCGAAAGACATGTTTTGCTTCAGCACATTTTCAGCTTGGGGACTGGGGCAGTCACCCAAAGACTTGCTCTCTCTCCTATGAACAATGCGTGCATCCCTCACACAGGGAACAATGCATGTATCTTCAGCAGCAGTTTCTCTGCCACTAATTCATAATGCTGCAAAAAGCCCAAGAACCTCAGTTTTTCTGATTTAAGGAGAAGTGTGAACCGAATACTTACCACATATACCAAGAAAGGCCAGCTCACTAAGTTATTCTGTACTCGTCTTGCTGTGAGCTCTTGGGGTACATTTGGAGCGAATGTCACCAACAAGTATGTCCCTGCTACTGCCAGTGTTCCTCCTTTAACGGAAAGGGAATGTTATTTTGGTATTACACATAATTGTGGTCATCCTTGCTCTCCAAATCACTTGGAAATATTTTCTAGAAGAAAACTGAAATCCATTTAATCAGATCTGGGCTTAGGTATTTGGACTGCCTGACATTTGTGGTCCTATCTAGTATAATTTTTATTAAAGACTCAAAGTATCTGGTGTAGTTTTTATTAAAGACCCAAAGGATTCTGGAAATATGAAAAAACCTGTCAATAAAGCCTCATGGATTAGGGTTCCAGTGCAGCAACACATTTTCAAATATGCTCAATTCTAATACCAAGCATGACAAAGGAGAATCGATCATTTGTATTTCTCATAGGCACAAAGCAGGTTGCATAAACTTCTCCCAAACTGAAAGGACAAGTTGCTTACTGAGGCAGACAGCTAGATCATTAACAAGCATAAATATACACTGCTCTCCTGAAGTCACGGTGGCCACAGAGGTCTACACCAGCTACAGACCTGCCCTGGAAACATGAAGTGCAACAGATACATTCCAGTCCAATGCTTATGCGAAGCTGTCATGAAGCCAACATTTTGGCCCCTCCCTGATGCATTTGCAGACCTATGAATTGTTTTATAAAAGGCTGATTTGCAAAAGACTGTTCAGCCATTGGGTTGCTGGGGCCCCTTTTCAAGGTCAAACTCGCATTATTGTGCTTTTAATAAAAATCTGGAAGTTCTGCCTTGTGGACAGCCAGCTGACAAACACAGATGTTCATTGAGGTATCTAGATAGAAGTGAGCTGATCCTGAGCTCATAAACTGTATTGGATTAAGGAAGATATTAGCTAATCAATTTTTTTCAAATAATCTTTAAAATTCTTGGCAAACCTATAAATCGGTATGGAATACAATGCTCAGGAATACAAAACAAAGCACATCCGGAGGACTTTGCTGGCACTGCTATCGCACACAGTTTCTTTGGAAAAGCAGAACTGTTCTATATTTATGTGCTTGCAAAAACATCACCATATTTCCCATCGTACAGCTCATTCCTACGGAATGTAGCAACATTGTTAAATCCTTCTTGCAAAGTCTAACTCACAGAAATAAAATAAATCAGTGCTGAACACTAGTTAACGCAACACACAATGTATAAGGCCATAAGGGAAACATGATCAGTCGAGGGGAAGGGGGGGAATTTTGAATGTAGCAGCTGAACTGGCAAACTTGGATCCCAAACCTAAATAAATATTATATAGTATTCCTGGAACAATACTGAACAGATCTCTCCAAAACATTCATGGGAACAGCTGGGATGTCCTTGTTATAGTATGGACAACCAAGCCTAGATGCTAGGAACTCCACAGTAATACCAGGTGCCCCATGGCAACATCAGGTGCACTGTCCCTGTCAAGATGGCTTGGTGTAAAACCCAATCCTGAAATCTGCTTGTCTCTCACTATTACAAGCAGGGCAGTTTTGATATGCAAAAAAATCTTGGACACGCACTAGAAGTTGACATGCTTTTGCGACAAAGACCATGTTTCCCAACAAAACTTTTGACAACATGATTATTTGCTCTTTGGAGTGATAAAATTAATACCAAAAGGGAAGTTGTCACTTTTAATTGAGCTTGAATTTTTGTGCAATGTCTATGCAGTAAGAAAAAAAATCTTATATTTGAATGAATAACTCAATAGTATCATTGTCTTTATTAAAATTGTGTTGTACTCATAAAGATAATACTATATACAATATCACAGGCAAAAACACACAATGAAAAAATATTTGAGCAGAAGGACACATAAGGAATGAGTTATGGTTATAAGAGCAGAGGATTTGGGAGTGCAGTCTTTTTCACATGCATTGAAGATTCTCCCTCTTTTTGTCACTTCTTCCCAATTTTGTAAGTATCTGCCTCGAAACACTTGCTTGGGAAAGTGGGAGTGTGAAGGTGGGGGGCTGCGTGAGAGTTACAGCTTGCTAAGCATATGGCGACACACATGTCCATATTAGCAAACGCTTACTTACCCAATATATCAGCAGCCCTCATGGTCTGCTTTACGAATAAGACAGAAATAAATGCACTACCTAGAACAGAAATATAAAGATTTTTTTATATATGTGATAGAATATCAAATGCTATAGCAAAAAGCCGCCCTGGGCCAAGTATAAATATATCTCAAGGCTGTTGTTGCACCGTACCATGATATAACCAGATAGGAGTCCATTCCAGCAACCAACGAACACTCAGTTTTTGTACGATTTTAAACATATCCAGCAGGCTCTTACATGGTTGAAGGGATGCAATACCCTTCCCATCTCCCACACAGACACTGCATAAACTGCCCTGATTCAGTCGTATGTGGAAGTGTCAGGAAACTTGGGCACCAATCAACCCTAGTGCTCCACTCCCTATTTTACCATCAACTCACTACATGGACTTGCTCAAGGCAAATTGCCACACAGAGGGATAAACTTCTGCTTCTCTAGACTTCAGTGTATTAGAGGCTTTTAAGTAAAGTGGCAGCAGTACAACTGAGAGGAAGAAAGCCAGTGCAAAAGCATAATACTTATTATGAACTAAGAGACTGGTCTTGATATCTGCGAACAAGCAGGTGGAGGAACTAGCATATATACCATACAGGAGTGCTGCCCATGGTCTTCTAGACTGACTTGTAATGAGGAGGGGGAAAAATGGAAGTGAGCACTGGAAACGACCTCTCATTTCCCGGGCAACACTTTCCCTTGTCCAGGTCTCACATCTTGCCTGTGCCAGCACCCAGCCCTGCCTCTTCTGGAAGGGCAGCAGTGGGTGGGTGAGCAGGAGCAGTGATCACGACCAGATTTCTGGTAAGCAGCTCAGTGTGGACATGTGCAAGAGAAGGAAGAAGGGGTTTGGACTTGAGATGGGTAAGACTGCCGACATGGGAGAGATGGCTGTCTTCCAGCATGCTACATTAGAGCACCTACCTCTAAGCAGAGGCAAAAGAGGCTGAAAACCTCCCATTTAAAAGAGATGAGGAAGGGCCTTTGGGAGACGTTCATTGCTAATGTTAGATTCATTTAGAAACCTCAAAGAATGACTCGGCCCAGGAGGGACTGTGAAAGGATACATCAAACCTAAATTATGGGAAGCTGTTACAAGAGCTCTGTTCCTGCCTACAACATGAAATTATGGGTTTATTTGTGAAATAACAGGTCTTTTTGTCACCATCTTTGTCTCATTATCTCTATTGTTCTGATGGAAAAATTAATCTGTGGTTAACTACTACATGTACTCTAGATATATCAAAAGAGGTTCATAACAAGAGGTAAACAGGACTGGAATTCAGCATCATGTCAGTAGAAAATCAGATAAAGCATAAGTCTTAAATTTAAACTGCATGAAGAGTGACGGAGATCTATGCAAATGGGTAAGAGCAATAAAAGAGTCTCTAACTGAAAATACCTCACTGAAAGTGAGCTACCTGACACGGTTTTCTTTATGCAGTGTTTCAGTGACAACTTTGCTGGAGAAAAGACACTGGTATCCAGGCAACACTGGCAATACCAGAGCTACCTAGGCTCAGGAAAGAGACAGGATAAAAGCCAGGAAAGAAGCAGCAGCAACCCAAGTCAGTGCAGGAGTTAATTACTGCTCTGTCTCCCTGCTGTCATAGCTCTCCCAAACCACATCTCAGACCACCCCTGTAGGCAGCCACCATAACAGCAAAGACCTGTTATTTAATGATCTGATACCTCAGTGATTTCTTTTTTTGACTGCCCCATTGTCTGGGATCTCAGTGCATTCAGTGGAGACCTAGTAAATGCAATTTAAAGTTCATTTCCAGTATTGGCATCCAATTTGGGGTGAGATGAGTTATGCCCAATATTCCACTGCCTGGTTCTCAGGAGATGATAAATGGCAACCTGGGGAGATCACAACCTCTGAGGCTGGCAGTGGGCACAGGGAGGCATTGGAATGCATCCAGATAATGAAACTTGTCACTCAGTCTGTCATCCACTTTAATAATGCATTCAAACGCGGCAAGCTCTTTCTCCAGAGATAGCTGGTAATGCACAAGAGATCATGAGCTTAACAGAATATATGTATAATTAATGCTCTTTATGATGTGTAAAGTGTAGAGGAATCTAAAAAAAGAAGAGGTTTCGAGAACATATATTAGGCCATTTGGGATGGGAAGAACTGGCAAAACTTGCAGTAGGAGGGGAGGTGCAACTGGAAGGGGAGAGTGAAACCCAGGGGAGACTTTGAACAGAAAAGGCAACTGTCCCTGTGGATAAGCCACCAAGACTTCATATGCATTCCAGTGAAGCCAAAAAGCAAAAATTGTATATCGAAGCGAAGAAGCAGTTTCACAGAATGGATGAGATGCTAGAGGACATACATGATCAATCAGCATCCTGGCAAACTCTGGCTGTTACCTTCAGGACTGAATTTTAGCAAGCTACAGTAGCATAGCCAAAATAGCTCTTTGTTATTACACATTGCCTAGCGCATTATTTACATTTTATTTTTATTTTGTAATTTTACGGGTTTTAAGCTCTGTGAGTCTGACTTTCAAATAACCTTTTATGTTCTTCAGCTGGCAGGGTGGGTTTGAGCCAGGTTAAATCAAGCAAACCAAGGGCAGATTGTCTCAACACAGGCAGCGGCTTGCTAGAAACAATGGGCCAGAGGAGAAGGGGTGTGAAGGGAACCTATGAGCCCCAGGAGACTGGGGAGAAATGCACAGCCCTCACTGCTGCTCTGCCCCTCTTCCTGAACTCCTCTGGGCACCAGCTCACAGTCTCAGGTGTGTTTCGCTGCTTAAGACATCAGCTTCTTAAGCCAACATATTAGTTGACAATTATATTAGTGGTCCCTGCCACCTCCTCTGTGCCTGGTGGCCTCCAAGCTGGCCCCACTGTGAGCAGGAGGTTGGGACCTCCTGAGGTCCCTTCCAGCCTGAGTTATCCTAGGACTGTGTGAACCCTTGCCAGAAGAGTGAGTGGGCAGCCAGAGGCCACAGCTAAGCCCACCAGATATATGAGTTAAAGCCCTTCCTACCACCCAGCCCCAATTTTCCCTTTCCCATGCCAGGGTCCTCTTGTTCCCCCTCTGTCACAGGAGCTGTGGGTATCCTTCTCCTCTGACTTTACACTGATGTGGGAAGTAAGTCCCCGAACATTATGTTCAACCCTACGAATGAATAGACCAAGGAAGTTGGGCAATTGCTGTGCTGAAAAGTATTAATGTCTTTGCAACTCTTCATTTGTTCGCCTGTTCTTCCAAAAAAAAAAAGCTACATACATTCACAGAGATTGAGATCCATGTCAGTGTGGAATATTCTCTGTTTTTTTTTTAATTGGTCAGCAATTGAATTCAACAATGCAGAAAGACAAACAAAAAAATTGTGTCAGAGCATAAGCTGGCAGCAGCTTGGCAACAAAACAAGCAATTTATCATTGTTCTACACTCTCGTTGTTTTTGAACCACTAGTTTTAGTAATAATACACATGCACAACTCTAAGCCTTACTTGTCAGCCTGCAAGTCATTGAAGCAAAGACTGCATCTCTGTTTGTCTGACACAACTTGTATGTTTTCAGCTGAATCAGAACATTTTTAGCTTATTAACTAATCATTGAGGTAAAATTTTCAAAACTAGGCACAGATCCTACTCCTGCTGAAAGCAGTGGCAGCTAGCCTGCTAGACCAAAAGAAGGGCAGAAAATCTGGTAGAAGTTCTGTTAAGGACTGAACATTATAGATTTGAGCCTGGGCAAAGGAGGACTGTACAAATTAAAATAAATCCTAATGAAGTCTTTGAGTTATTTTCTTGCTTTGATTGCATCATGTTTATATTAATATCCATACATTGAGAAGTAAATAGGTCATTAAGATATCTGTATCTTTACAATAGAGCTTTTCTGAAGGCTCATGAAGGTCTTCAATCTGGAAACACGGAATTAATATTTCAACTGAAAAATATTACGACTTGTTGCTACATCAAAATCATGATAAATAAAAACTACTGGGTAGAAAATGGAAAAAAAGAGTTTGTTCAGGATCTTAATTACTATGTTGAAACAACCTTGCCTTTCCACACGTCAGCATAAAACAGACTTTTGTATTCATTTTCTATTACTACAGCATGTGAATTTCAATTTAAATTGAAAAAAACTATAGGAAATGTCCATTTTCTGCATGAAATGCAATTAAGTGCCTTAAGGGAGAGGTGTAATGCTGCTACACATAAATTAGTTGGATGCTGATTCTCCTAGGAGAGTGATAGTGTGAGATTATCTCCATATGTATTTTTTTTTCCAGCAGAAACAGAAATAAAGAATAGCATGATATGTGGGTTCTGCCACTAGCAGACACTGAAGGGTGAGAATCCAGCTCACAAAACAACTCCTCTGCCTCCTAGACATGAAATCTGCAGTTAGGCTTGTTTCTTGTTTGTTTGTTTGCTTGTTTTTAAGAAAGGAATAATATACAACAATAGAAGTTAAAGACAGAAAATACACACTGATCCTTAGAGCGTATTTTTTTGCACTTCGTCCAATCCAACCTTAAAAGACTCAAAAGAAAAAGTGTCCACTACTTATTTTTTCTACCAAAAAACGATTTCATAAATAAGTATACTTCATTATTAAGTTGTTTTCCTGGTACTGAGGCTATTTATGAATCTCACCTTTTCACCTTTATTTTTATCGTCATGCCCTACCCTAAGCACCTTCATAACTGTCCATAACTTTAAATGCTAGTATATCTTTCATTTTCCTTATTTCAAGTCTCAGATTAGCTTTATGTACTATCTTAAATATATTAGTACTATCCTTATAAATGCATAGACTACTTTTGCTGCTTCTGTCTTGCCAATAGAGACACAAAATTGAATATTAGCCTGAAATACTCATTCTGTTAAGCTTAACTGCTTGGTAACAAAGCTAAGATGACAACAAGTAGGTAAAGGCTACTTCCATTTTGCAGAACTCTCTTGTACCCATTTCACTAACAGTCCAGATAAAATACCAGAGGAGGAGTACAATATGAAGACTTGCTAAATGACTGAACCTCTCCTAGTTTGTGCAATAGCAAAAACATTTCACTTTAAGTCCAAGCATTTACACTGTTCTATGCAATTTAAGGATCTGCCTCCACTTTATGAAGCAGTTTGATCTCACCCAGCTGATTTTACACTAAAACTGCTGAGGAGTGCTTAACCTGTGAGGATGCTGCTGCTGCTGGGGAAGATCACATCTTAAAATGTGACCTTAAAGTGGGCTTTACACAGACAGACCTTCAGTTCTCCGTCTAGCTTTCAAGCTGAAGAGAGTCAGGACCATCCTGGTACAGAAGCAGTGGGAGATGTTTTAATCCATCCAAGCTAACGTAGCCTGCCACACAGTCAGGAAGATCTGGAGAGAAGATGAGGCACATAGTACATTTGGCCACTGCAACCCAAACGAGCAGCAGGCTAAGGGGGCCAATAATGGGGAGCAAGTCTTCCTGGGCAAGTACCAGTATTTCCACAGGAGATCTGGAGGCTGTACACTAAGAGTAGGACAAGAAAAAAGACTGAACTGATGAGGCTGCTGGTCATGACAAGACTGTGGTTTAACTGAAGAAGGATGGTGTGAAAAGAAAAAAACAAAAACCATGCCCAAGTAGGTAAAGGGTCATTAAGCACATTCAGAAGTAAAGGAGCTGGTTTTGAGGAAAGACCTGTCCTCACAGCTTTGGAGTAGACAATCTCCCTCCTATGCAAAGGACTACTGGGAGGGACAGAGGGACAGGAAGCACAGGACTGCCTCTAATGCCCACACAGCACAAGGACCTGCAGGGCCATGTGGCCTCTGCAGGCACCAGCAGATAACCACAGCTGCCTTTGAGTGCCTGTAATATTATCTCCACGGTAGAGTCTGCATTTAGACAATTTGCAACTGAGAATCTCCCTGAGACCATTAGCTTGAAAAGTCATCTTATTCCGCCTATGTCTCAGATGTACCATCTTGCTCATGGGGAGGGCAGGAGCCCAAGGAAATCAGTCTACTGTCGTACCGTCGGTCATTCTGGGGGACAGAGGTGAGAGGACTCAGGCACGAGGAGGAAGGATGCTGTTAGACCTGGTGGTACCTGGGTCTCCTTCAGAGCCAGAGCTCTGTCCCAGAGAAGGATTAACAAAAATTTGGAGAAAATGAAAGAATACCTGCATATAGAGCTACAGTTAAACAGAGAGCTAGCTCTGTCCAAGACATCTAGGAACAAATTCACCACAGCTAATTGACCACTCAAGCCTATTCTTAGTTTATATGACAGATATTAATGGTGCACTAAATACAAAGGAAGATTTTACAGAATCTAGTCAGTTGGTGCATGACCTCTTGATAGCTATTCTGCACACTGAACACTTCTAACATGATTAAATATCACTACTGGAAAAGTGGTGGACAAGACATTAAATGTTCTTCCCTATCCCCAATGTCTATATCCTAATAAACAAGCAAGCAAAATGTCAGAGGAATCACTCAAAAGAGAGACCATCAAGGTGAGCTTAACTCTGGACTCTGGACTACAGAACATACACTTTGCAGAGAGAAGGAAGGACCCTGGAAATCCTTTTGTTGTATCTTTGAGACAAGTACAAATAGAGCACTAAAAAATAGTCTGGTGAATGTTTCCCAGTTCCCATTAGCAAGAGTTCTCAAAATCCCACAGTCTTGGACCACAAAGGTGTTACATTACAGTGAGTGGGAGAAATCCATTTCTATAAGAATATCTGAGAATCTTTTTTCCTAAAGCACCATTAGGGATATCAATTTTCAAAGCCTAAAGCAACATCTTGCCCCACAGCTATTTAGGAGCATACAGAAATGCAAAGGGATCTCAACACTGTCAGTCTAAGTGAGTTGAGTGTAAAAAAACTCTCTAGAGAATGATAAAAACTGCATAAGAAGCCATCTCTGATACCACTGGCCTCTCCTCGTCCAACCCCCCCCTAAGTTATTTCTGCAAGCAAAAGCAAGAGAATGAACAAAAAACCACAGGAGTCTAAAATTACCCAAGCTGCATGTAAAATATGATTTTTATTTTTTAAGTATAAAAAGCTTTTTAATGATCACATCAAACATGTATTACTCCTCCATTTTTTAAATTAAAAATTTACCAATTTTTCCTCTTGAAGAAAACAACTGCTGTCTTCTTAAACTATTTAAAACCCTGAACAGATGTACAGCTTGCATCATTGCAACCACACACATAAATACTTCCACTGTGTAAGAAGAAAAATATAGTCTTTGTAGCTTAATTCTAAGAAAAAAGAAAAATCTACTGGTGTCATGCCAACTCATGGTCTGTGGTGATGGATTCTTTCTAAAACATCCATCAGAAGCACCCAGCTCAATAGGACAAAGCACAAACTTTTCACTATTTAATTGATACCGGGTTAAATGCAAAATTCAGTTGGATGCAGTTAAATGTGGTAGCAGAGCATAATAGATGTTGGCTCCATCTATTTTAAGACCCACGATGCTTCCTATTTCAGAGGTCTGGAGATACATGATGGGTACAATCCAAATCTGTTCTGGGCAGAGACTCCAGTGTGCCTTATCCTCTCCCTACATACTGGTTTCCAAGCAAAGAAAACTTTCCATGCGGATCCAGAATCACAAAGAGCTTCAGAGAGTCTCCTTGATGACTGGACATACCACGAAGCACACCTCCCCTCTGCATGGCCATAGGTACTGAGTACCCAACGCCAGTGACACAGCTAGCTCTTACCATCTGATATGTGTTGACGACACCAAAATCAGAAAAAAGTTCTTATAAGAAGGGCAGAGTTAAGGTTCAAGTACACATTTGGAGTTTGTTAACAAGTGCTTAATTTCTTCATTTAAAAACTAACTTACGAAAAGTCACACATTCAATAACACCTCAAAAGAGCAGCCAACTAGACTGCGCAAAGTCCACTGTCCCTGACCTAAAAGATGTCACAACGTAATGAAAAAATATTTCTTGATCTTTGAAACTGGAAGACCCGCTGCCTAAACTATCCTCTGCACAGTCATTAACAGCTGATGTGCATGTGTCTTGGTCAGTTTGTCATTGCCCTAAAGGATGAACTGTTCTAAAATTGAAAGGATGTTCTCTCTCTGGTTCTAATTTCAGAAGACAAGGAAGTATCTAGTGGTAGGAAGTGTTACTGGGAAGTTATTGTTGTAATTGGCCATCTACATCATTTTTACTTTCCGTTCCTTAAGGGAATGTTTGCTAGACTAAATATAATTTCAGTTATCTCTATTGTTTGGGCTACGAAAGGGATACTGTCAGCTGATATGTGGGAATGGAATATAAGGTATTGGTGCTTTCTGGGGTCTTCCAAGATAAGCATTTTGGGGTCAGTTAAAAAAAATAAAAAAAGTGGTTGAGAATTTTGATAAAATATAACAGTAAGGAAAATGGTTTCTTAATACTTGTTATAAGTAAGGGGAAATGGAGAATGAGGGAAACAGATGCAATGTTCCTTCTCATATTGCAAAGGTATGGAAGAAGGAATCTGCCCAGATAAAAATCATCCTAAATATTCCCTTTTCTTTGTAGCAGCTTAATAACCAATGTAATTCTTTCCCTTCCCAATGCTTTTTATTTCTTCTTTCTAGATGTATATATTTGCATTTTCTTCAGTTAGGGCAACAAATTAGATCAGGTCCCTTTATGTTCAGAAACATCTGGAAACGTCTACAATTGTTAAAGATATAACTACTGCCACCAAAATCACACTGGGATATGTCATGTTAATTTACATTTTCATCTCAGGTAATATCTCATTCCCTTCTTTGAGAAATCTTTCCTACAACAGTGAACTACAGTGGTTTTATATCTCATTCTCCAAAATTCTGCAATAGTTTAACATTAAAGGTTACAGTAAATTGCCTGCAGTTTCCTTCCCCCACTACTTCATTGCTAAATTGCACCCACATATGTTTGGCTGCCTCCTTCCACTACAGCCAGACAGTCCACAGGGAAGACAATTCATCTTTTCTACCTCCCCATGCAGAATTGCTCACTGCAGTGTTGCTTCCAAGCATGAAACTGGTAGCTAGACACAGACCATGAAATGTTATCACTTGTCAATAGCAAGCGAATGAGCTCCAGTATGTGCAAAACTGTTGTGATATCTCAACCCTGGAAGTTTCAGTTGTGGATGTGAAGCAACTTGATTAAGGGATACAGCTGCACCCTGTATCCCAGTATTCACAGACTCTATGATATTGCCCTGGCCGCTCTGCTTTGCATTAGCACAACATGACAACATCTTTTAAAATGTATGTGTCTGTATCGAAGAAACAAGACATCTCATACCTGAGATAGCCCTCCAAATACATTAATTACAAAAAAAAAAAAAATAGCCATGAAATAAAGAGTAAGATCTTATCAAATGAGTCCTAAGGATAGAAATAATCTGCTACAGTCCAATTAATCTGCACGTGAAGGAACAAAAGAACACCTTTGATAATGTCCAGAAATAAGCTAACCATTTCAGAAAACTTCTAGTCCCTCTTGGTCCCACCCTGCTACCGTAGGTATTCTTTGCTCAGAGTAAGGTTCCTGAAACACAGTGTGAAAAATAAGGTAATGATCTAATGAAAGAAAAATTGGTGCAGATTTACTGAACATACTATTCTGCAGAAGTGATTCCAGTGCCTGGGCAGACCCTGAGGTGCACCCAAGTGTAAGGGCATCTGCCAGTGGCAGCTGGGCAGAGTCAAGTTAGTTTGCCCAAGTCAACATGAAGCATGAGGACGGGCAAGGGGCAGGCAGCAGAAACTGCTTGGTGTGATGGTAACTCAGAAAACACGCCGCAGGCACTCAGGATCAGACCACAACTCTGCAGACAGCAGGACACCAACCCTCTGCTTCGGGGGCTTGCGTTGCCATCAACCCTGGTACAGCACTGGGTGACTGACTGGCACGAATTAGCACAGCACAGAGTGACAAGAGTCCTCAAAGACAAAACCACAGAAAAAGAAAAATATTAGAAGAGTCTCCAAGTTAAGTAGAGGGTTTGTGTTAAACTGTCAGCTCATGTAATTATATGAATCATTTCTTTTCAAACCACAACATTAACATCTTCCCCTCGTGTTCCTGTTGCAGTTCCCCTGGTGTTATTCCTCCAGTCACAAATAAGCATTCAATTAAAGTATGTACCCAAGCAAGGCATGACAAACCATCTCACCTATGACAGATACGCATCCTAGTGGAGCGACAAGGACAATAGGGGCAAATCCGTAGGCTGTGAAATTGCCCACCTCTCCAAGCCCCAGGAGGATAATTCCACACCACCACAGCTTGCTCTTGTAGTAGGGCTTCGGCTCTGTTTGGCAAGCTAGTCGGAGATGAGCGCATTTCTAGAAAATTAATTATTAGGAACAGGCATGAAGAGAAAGACTTCCATTGTGTTCATATGTATAACAAAAGTGGAGTAATTAAGGGGGCTGTCAACTTCAAATTCCAGGTGCGTCAAGGTTTTCTTTTTAAACATGCCTTTCAGCTTGCTGTTGCAGACAGATGGCTTTGTGTTAAGTCAATGCTGCTTCAGTTGTGCGTTTTTTCAGCCATGGTGGAAATGACTGAAAAATTAGACCTCTTAATAAACCTGAATTAAGTGAATACTAGCTAGTACTTCCAAGCTATCCCTGCATGCCTCTGTTCTTCTCTCAAAGCACAGCTCAGTAGGTTGTGTTGTTAACCTGGAAACACCCAGAGGGAAGAGATGGGCCATAATCAGAATGGTGGTAACAAACTGGGAGAAGGGGACTGGACAACACGGTGTTCCTGCTCCTTGCTACATATCATAGCCAGAAACACAATTTCAAGATGAAAAAGGCAGCACTTAACCACATCTGCTGTAGGCAGGACTCTAAATTCATAAGGGAGAATTTAGGATTTGTCTACAATCTCCTTTTTGATCTTAGAAGATCTCAGGTAAAGCATTATTTTCAGAAGGAAAAACAGCTATACCTGCCTCAACAGGTGTAATATATACTCAAGTAACATTTCATCATTTCTTGTTACACGGAGAAGGTATCATTTACACATGTTGTAATTGTTTTCCCTCTGGCTGTACAGAAGGAACCTGTACATAACAGGATAACTTGACTTTGATCATGCTGGACCTCTGAAACAGAGTCCAGGCATTCACCATCAAGAAGGTGTCATTATGGGGAAGGATGCAATGTTTACCACATTAGTTCTGCAGAATATCATTTCCTTTCTCAGATTCCTTACCAGCCCCTCTGCACAGGGAAATGAGTCAAAAAAGTTGGAAACCAAATGATACAGCTATCATAGTATAAATGGTCGTAAAATACATTTTTTACTCCACCATCTGATACTTGGTTTTGGAAGTGCCACTGCAGAGTCACAAGGAAGTTGTAAATCATTTTCCTCATGCTTCCACATTCCACTCTGTAAGTTATGCCGCAGAATACGGGCCAAACAGTAAAGTCTGCAATACATAGTCTCAGTCATTCCCCTTGGTGAGACAAAGCAGAACATTATTGCAGCTTCATGCTGTGGAACATGCTCAGGGGATGAAATCCTTGAAAGAAGTTTAGCCCTTGAAGGAGAAAGAGAGCATAAGGAAATCGAACTTCACTAAGCCACAGAGCAGTAACAGTTCCCAGTAACACCCAGCATTTTGCATGTTGCATTTCTATAAACAAAAAAATGCAAGCAACTTCATGCCTATGGGCATTTAATTACATTAATCACCCCACTAAGCAGCCCCTAAGAATTTGTAGTCGCTTCCACTCTAGATTTGGACATACTGAGACTTGTTCACACATGTTCCAGTAGGACTACATGTAGGTCACAGCTGGTATTTACTTATGGCACATTACAAGGAGGAGCAGGAGGAGTTATGAATTTTTATTCTGTTCCCATATGGGAATCACAGCAAAGAAGAGGCTGGGAGCTATCACCTTGCCGAAAACTACTGCAGGACACTAGTTAAAGAAAGAGAGGGAATGTTTATTAAATGCAACAAGATTTGTATTTTGAACTTCACCATAAAAACAAACTATAAAATAAGTTACTTGCTAAATATAAACAACTCAGAGCAAAGAGAAATAATTTCATACCTGTATACTCAAAGAGACACTGATCAGAAAATTTGAAGCAGCAGCAAGTAGAACTCCCAAGAGCTGAATCTGCAAGATCACAATACAGAGGAATACAAACATACTTATTAGTTTAAGAACAATATAACAGTGGTTTACTGATAGTATATTGTAACAGAATCAAAAACAAATTATTACACTTTTCAGTCACTGATTTCATGCTGCACTGAGTAAACTGATAAAAAATCTCTCTACCTAGTGGACTATAACAGTAATAAAGCCGGTGCATTTTGCCTAGACCTTAAGTAGGGAACTGACTGGGAACTGGGAACAACTGGGAACTGAAAGGGCATCCTAGTGCAGGAGGTGGTTTTGCTGTCCTTCAGTAGAACACATCCTTAAATCTCGCAAAAGAAAAAACTAGACAGGTCTCAGTTGAACACTACACACATGTATTCTTCTTTTCAAAAAAAAAAAAAAAAAAGACCTGTTTTATTACATAATCCAGAAGGAAAATCAACAGCAATCAAACTGTTCATATTGGAACATAGTTATTTTATGTGTTAACATATCCACTGTTTGACAGGGCAGCTAGAAGCACAGGTCTCCTGACAGTTTCTTTAATGTATTGTGTTATTTCACCAAATTCTTTTCTAATCAGGCTGTCTAATTCTCAGCATGATTTGCAAACTTTCTATGAAGCTGAGAAATTAAAAACATGCAAGCAGGATTCATTATTTTGGAAAGCAGCCATTGAAAGATGCCATTTCAGCAAGTTTAAAAAACAGGTACACAGCAGAGCTCCCTATTTACATTCAAAATCTTGTAACCTTTGTATGTTGTCCTAAGTGTATTCTTCCATCCAAGGCCACTGGTATAGTGCCATGAGAAGCCCCATTAGCTTGCAGAGAAGAAACATGCTATCAGTGTGATTTTACAAACAAGGTCAAGGTAACATAGCCCAGCACAACTATTGCTTGCAAGCTGTAAAGCAGCATCCAACCAGGCTCACCATTTCAGCTTTTATGACTCTTCTCCAGTGAGGACCCTGGGGACTTAGGAACAGGCAGTGCCAGAGAAATGTTGTCCTCAAAGTTTATAAAGGGGCAATACGTGGTCCAGCAAGCCCTTGAGATGACAATAGGGGTGATTATTGGTGTAACTTGATAATTCACAGATGAGCAAGAAGCATCTCCAAAAGTGTGAAGAAACAACAGCCTTCTTACAAAAGGTCTAAAAATAGATCATTATCTCAAGACGCACAGCTGAATCCAACTGTCTTCAGCCCCACGCACTTCTGCAGTGGCTTAGACTCAGAAGGAGAAGCAGACAATAGAATCACATTGAGTGAAATGCTCGGCAGACTGCTAGGTGTCACCAAGTTGTGACTGGCAGGTCCAACAGGGTGCAGAGAGGGGAAGGCAGGAGGCAAGAGAGCTCCCTTTCCTCACACACCCTCTCTGCTAAGTAATAGAGCACCAGTGCCACAACCTGTGCACAAGCAGCATTCAATAAGAAGCTTAACTCCAGAGTTTTGCCCAGACCATCTCGTGCTTGGCCACTACAGGTCCTTCCCATGTTACATCGTCTCCCCTCGATCCCAATATCCCCCAGTGGATGCTCCAGCAGCACATACTGAGCTCTCACACATGGTGTATTTTCTATGCTCTAGGAACATCCCTCAGTGCGGGGTGCATGGCAAGGTGCCTCAGCACACCTTGGCACAGGTGTCTCTGCGGATATCAAGGACTAACTACTACAGGGACATGGGCAGCCTTGCAGCCTCCTTACACAGTGGGGAATTGCTATCAAATGGCCCCCACCCAGGGCTTCATAGAAGCAGAGGGGGTGGATTTTCCTACCCAAGGCTTTGGTGCTGGTGGAACTACATCTTGTGCAAAGTTTGACAACTTCACATGTGGATTATTGCACTCCCCTCATCATCCTGCGCACACACACAGCAATTTCCATAAAACAGCACTTAAACCAAAATTGTTTTCTTGCTTCCAAAGGCTTGTTCTTTTTAAATGACAACATGTTCCTTTGTGAGGGGGTGGAGAGGTGACCTTGTCAGCCTCATCATGAAGGGTTTAAGAAAAAGGAGACAGCAGGGAACAGAAAACAGGAACTGCCACCTCATTTACCCCATCATTCTGTTGCTTTCACAAAAGTAATTTTAATATATCCCCACCAGTCCCAGTAGAGAACCAAGTCTCTCTGTGGCTTTTTCAATTTCAGCAGCCAACTCTGCTCATACAGCTGCATCTCTGGGCAAACCCTTGCAGCTCCTTAATCCCAGCCCATGGTCACAGACACTGGGCAGGACTCATAAGGCAACCAGCACTCCAGGGAAGAAACATGCTGGTCTCAAAGGGTCCTCTCCATCTACCCTTTAAGCTGCCAAAAGCACATTCTTCATTCCACGTAAAATGCCTTAGGCAGGAGCCCTAACTCCTGGGGACAATCAGTGGTCCCCATACATGGCATACATAAGTGTGGTGGTCTCACCACATAGTTCAATCTATCATCAAAAAAAAAAAAAAAAAAAAGTGCAAAATTAAATCCACTTATTGCTTCCAATGATGATCTGAGTATCTACCTCCAGAAACTGTGAATCAAATGCCCCTTTTATGGCTCTACATACTACATGAATAGAGACTCCAGCAGGAAGTCTTCCCATGTTGAGTATCACTGGTGTCCCCTCCAGAACTGACTGCTTTTGTAGCTCAGTGGTTGCTTCATTAGGTACATGAGAGCTTTGCTTCGTTAGGTGTATGTGAGCTTTGCTCAGAAAGCCTTGTAGGACATACAAGATATCTCACCTGATGATCGCCCCATGTCTGAACTGGAACCATCTCCCAAAAGTTATTACTTTTTACAGGTTCTAGAAATTGCCAGGAACAGAAAGCAGCTCAAAAATTCAGATCTTCTCAGTTTTCTCATTTTCTGGGAAACACTGAGACGTATGTGACCACAGTTTCAGTACTTCCCTGTGAAGTACTGAGATCAGGATTTCCCTCAGCATTCCTCATGACATGTCTCATGGGCCAGTAGTGTCAGGGGCCCCCCATGGGGGCCATCAGGGCAGGGCCTGCCATCCCATCCCATCCCATCCCATCCCACTGGCCCAGCCAGAAGCAGGCAGCCAGGGGCACCGGGCACTGGGCACCTCACTGGGTGGTGGGATGGGCCAAGGCCCAGCCAGGACATGGGTCCATGGATGGGCCCAGCTTGGCAGAGCCCATGGCCAGGCAGGGCAGGGCTGTGGGGAGCTGGAGCCCGGCCCTGCTGCATCCTTGCTGGGGCAGGGGCTGACGAACACAGGGCTGACATAGGGTCCTGGTCTGTAGCCTGGGTTGGGGAGTCAGGGTAAAAACAGTGCATGTGTAGGATCAAGGCAAATTTATAGTGGCAGTCTGAGCTCAAAAACTTACCCTCACTGCTCAGGTCATTTTATCATAATGACCACATGGTTCACCTGAGCATTGCTGTTGGCATATATACTGCACTGCCTGCTCCAGACTGACATGTGTTAACGAGCTCTGGTTAATAGAGTGATAGTGCTGTACTTCCAAACCCAGGGCTGGGCAGAGCCCTAAAGATTAAAAGCAGAGTAGGGTGCATGAAGGAGGTCAAATATCACATGGATCCCTTTAGGGAGATGAGATGAAAGTATAGTCACACCACGCAGCTATAGCATGGCAAAACTTTCTTGTGCAGGCTCATACTCAGACATGCCAACGTTAAAGAAAACAACAGGTAACAAAAATTCAGTAAAGAAGTAAATTAGACTGTAGACTTCACAAATCAAAGTGCATCTTAAGCTAGCAGTCTTTTCTTAATGCACAAGAGCTATCATACACAGCAGTGCTCAAAGCTGGAAAGGAAAAATAGGATACCTTATCTCAGGCTAATAAAACTGGGCATGAATGAAGGATGATGACCTACAACAGAAGATAGATTACCCTATCAAACTAAAATGGTTGCTGTATTGCCCTGAAGGCCACCAGAATCCTTCTGTTCCCATCTTGTCATGTAAAAGGCTTTATCATTTGTGCTGTGTCTGCTATTCAACGTCCTTTAGAGGCTAGAGGACTGGTGGAACAGCCAGTTTTATAAGTAATAAACATGATACTCTCTGAACACAGAGTTTCCAACTGTGATATCCAGTTGTGATATCATCCACAGCACTGCAGGGCTTCCCACACACAAGTCTTGAGACAAACCTCCTTGAAAGAATTCAGTTGCAGACACAACTCCAGAGCCATGGTGCTACTTCACTCAGCTAAGAACTTCTACAGGAAAAAGACTGAAATACTCAAAACTGTTGGCATAAAATGCAAGTCCCTTCATCTCCAAAACATCTCTCTGAACCTACAGGCCACTTTGTTGTACCTCAGATTTCAAACTATTGATGCATCCTTCCAATGCTTCCAAATACATGAGGCTCATCCCAGAAACATCCTGCCCTTAAGTTTTCCAGAAAGTAAAAAACCACTACAGAAATTTGATTTCCTTCACCTTAATTTGGTTTGGAATAAGCCATGAAGGTCAGTTGCTGGCTTTGCAGTCCTTTCTAGGCAGTCTCCAAGCACACAGACCATGGACTGAGGCTGTGGATCTGCTGACATTTCCCTTGGTGGCAATGCTGCCTTGAGGAATGCCTTCCCCTGGCTCCCCTTTCCTAGGTCCCCACTCCTCGCTGCCTCATTTGCGTTAAAACAACTGTTTGTGAGGCTGGGAAGGCACTGTTCCAGGTTTGAAATAACCCTCCCAAAATATACCCCATTAGCATTATGTTCTTTATAAGCCACCTGCCAATGTTTAACGCTGAAGGCGGATTAAAATTCACAAGCCACAGTGAGTGTTTTAAAATGGTGACCCTGTGTTTTGCCAGCGATGACAGTGGCCAAGGGGACATGACTACAGGATGTTGCCAGGGGGGTTCGAGAAATGGCAAACTCATCTCAAGCAAGGCACCCTCAGCAGTCTCCTGGCATCCCCCATCCTGGCTGCGTGAGGCTCTCACACAAGCCCAGGGGGAAGGGAGGTCTGAACAAGCAGACAGAAGGCACTCATTTGCCAGCTGGAGTGGCAACGTATTGCTATTCAAAATAAACGAGCGGCGGTATGGTGTATTGCTGAATGCGGTCCTGCTTCAAGCACTCATGCAGGACCTTATGCTTATTTATCCTAACACATCATTCTGGCAGTGTTTTAAAAGGGCCTTTACATGCAAGGTCTCTTTTTATCATCAAAGTAAGGCAAGGGGCTTATGATAGCTGAAAGCCAGGCTGAAATCTAAATCTTTGGCACTAATTCTAATAAATGTATCCCTTGCAGAGTAAAATCTGCATTGGAGATTCAGTTGTACAGTGAGATGCAATTTACCCATATTATACGTGTGTTTCCTAATGCACATTAAACTGAAGTTTCCAGGCCCGTGAAATGAAAACTTAGAAAGATTAACTGAATTTGCATTGAGTAAAAGGTATATGGCCACTATTTATGGAAACTTTCTATGGTAAATTAAACTGACTAACAGAAAAAAAATGTTTCAAATGTATGTTCTCTGCTAACTTATCAAGGCTAGCTAAACCGTTCCTCCTATTTTTCTTTCTATATTTCTGCATTTATTTGTGAAATAAAAGTGTTCTCAATAAATGTAATGACCTATATGGCTTCAAAAGCTACATTTTGATTTCCAGTAATTAGGATTTTGCCAGATTTCAATGGATCCTATAACAAAATAGTCATTGGGGAAAAAATGCCTCCTAAACTTCCTATTCTGCATTAACTCCGAAGCAAGGGGAATTCAGAATCCTTAACAAAAGACATATTTTGGAATTTGGAGAGGCTTATCATTTAGCTATTATTATTTATAGAGCTCTGGCTGTATTCAGTGCTTTACAGATGTATAAAGAATATAAAGTCCTTGTTTCCATGGTTTTCATAGTGCAATTCATATATTCATATGGTTCAGGCCCATATGAAGTACTGAAGGAGACCTGAAATAATAGTAAAAGGGTAATTATCAGTGTTGGAACATGTAATGAAAATACATTTGGTTTGTTCGTTGTGACATAAAAGACAAAGGACATTGTTCAACATAAAAGAAGGAGAGAATTAAAACATTTGTCACCGTTTTTGTTAGGAACAGAAGAAGACAGGAGAATTTGGTAACTAAGCGAGGGTAAATTTGAGTGGAGACAAGACAGTTTGTAGGTTTTACATGTGTCGCCATGCTGGATTCCAGACCACAGCAGATAAAGGTCCTATTTCACAAATATTACAGCCCCCTTGCCCCCTAGGTTCTATCTTTCATTAGCTCATGAATTTAGAATACATCTTCTTCCAGAAAAGAGACAAACTACAAAGGCTGGAGGACTTGTTAAGATATCAACAGGTGTGGGAGTTTGAGAGGATAAAGCAACTACAGAAGTGGGTCCCTTCTGTTCAGCTCCATGCTTTAATCATTTTCATGCATTCTTACTTATATTCCTCAGTCTGATTACTTTAATTAATGTCCATAATGGATACCAAACAGAGATGAAGACTAGGAATGGTAAATGATAAAGTAACTTTCGACATGCTCACTAAGGCTATATATAAACATATCCATCCACTGTAACGTTACAAGCATTATGAGCTGTAATTTCTTTCCTTTTTGAAGAGCTACAATCAAACCTTCCATCTCCTAAATTTCAATTTCTTAAACTGAGGAATCAAATCTCAGAATTAGAAATAAATGGGAGAATGGGGAAGGGACAGAAAGGATTTTTACACTGATCTTCAAGCAAATAGCCTGGGATACTGTGCCACATAATCAGAGAACATTTCATGTTTTTAATATTGCCTGTTAGATTGCAAATAAAAGCCTCTCCAATGAATGTATAACAGAGACTAAAAATTTCAATCATAGCTGGTAACACCTTAATAGAAAGATTTTCTCAAGGACCATCACATTATATCTCCATGGCAACCACAGAAATTACATACCCAGAAAAGCAAGAAAAGGATTGTTAAACTTTTGCCTGTTTCCAGGTCCCTCAGGAGAAACAAGGATGCAAGCAAGCATTGTCTGACCAGCTTCTCCCCACAAAAAGGCCAGTTGGCTCTGGGATACTCCTCCGTTGCTGCCCAGGAGCAGACTTCCTAGATATTCCAGTCTGACCCTGTCTAGTTTCCAGTATACAAGGCAAAGTATAAGCCAGACCACTAATAGCCTTGGTATAATAATTCCCAGAAACTATAGGCTGGCTCACACTGAGAGGCTGCACTGCTCCTCTCCCTGCTTCATGTGGCTCCCTGGACACCTAAATCGAGAGCCAGGGAGGGGACACCTCGCTGTCCCAAGGAGACACAAGGTTCATGGGGAGCCAGAGAGCACCAATTTGTGCTCTAGAAGATGGAGCTAGCTCTGCCTGTACTCAGAAAGACTGGCAAGCTCAGAGAGGAGCTATCTGAACAGCTGAGTAACTTAGGCTGTTAAGTGCTTCGTTAGGTTGCAGGACAAGGCACAGAGTACTGTTGCAGAGATGGCTCACTTGCTCTGCATGTACACGCAAACATGCCTCTAAACAAAACATACCTAGCTAGTTCCCTTCTGTTGTTTTAGTACAAGCCTTGCTGGAGTACGAATGAGCTATTTCTAGTTCCACTTGAATCAGATATGCAAAGCCCTGACAGCAATGTAGCCAGCTGAACACATTATTTACCAAACCCTAAAAAGAACTTTTACATAAAAATCTCCCATTACCAGCCACGAGGAGGAGGGCAATGACATGCCTTTTCCATCAAGCACCTCTCCAGCGTCACTTTCCAACAAAGGCAGGTTTGTATCTCATCCCATCTCAATTAATCCTGTTAGCTATAACTAACCCTTCCTTTAATGTGCACAGAAAAGTCTTCTCCACATCACAGCCTGAGTGAACGTGCTCAGTTGTTGAACTCCATTGTCACACGTGTGGGCCAGGGTTGAACGTGGGTGCATTTCAGAGCAGCCTGTAATAGAAGTAACAAGTGAGGAGGGGAAAAAAGAAAAGATCCAACTGAATTTAGAATGAAGTTTGATCCACCTGGGAAAAGATTTATGTGATTATATGGTAGGGTAATGGACAGCCCGAAGGCCCTTCTAGTCTGCTGTTCCTTCAGAGGAGGGGTGCTACACATTAGTTTCTTGCTTTCCTTCCTGCACCTCACGCACTTGGCTCCCCTCGTTTCATTTCCACAGAGAGTGTTAATCGTTTACAGATAGTTTGCGATGCAAAAAAAAAAAAAAGATTGGACTCCAGAAGGCAGAACATTCTGGTTAGCAACATCGTTCATTTGTTCATTTAAATATAAACAACTGCTAGATAATCAGCGATGATTTAAAAACAAGAGGTCTTGCACTCACTAAAATATTTACACACATGTGTATGGGTGCATACACACACAAACACAACTGGATGCTTTTAATTTACAGATGCTTCTGGTCAAAACTTCAAGATGTAAACCTGGGGATTATGATAATGAATAAACTTTTTAGAGAAATGATCTCATATGCAAATTTCTTGCTGGGGCCTAAGACATAGACAATGGCTTCATTTTTCCCTCCTGTTTCCATGTGACACATCACAGTTGCGCATTTTGATCTTTTACTTCAACCTGTAACCTGAATGAAATTACTGGGAACCATTTCATAGTTCATTATGGGTGCTGGCATACGGAGCAAGTGTCTAGTTCACAAGAAACCAAAACATCTATTGCACAGTTGCCTTCTGCTGCAGAAAAAAGAAATCAATTTAGCTGGATAATCCCTTCTAGATACCTTCATCACCTTTTATGTTCTCTGTTGCACTTAAATAAGGAGATAAAAAGCATTTTCTCCTAGTTTCGAGTATTCTTTCAGCAACTATAGCTTCTGTGTATTCTCCAAATATAAAACTTGCTGGCTTTTTTCTGGTATTTTAATATTAGTATAGTATATAATAGTAAGACAGTTTCTTCTTGACAGGGTACACTACAGAGATGGGGCTATGAAGAAAAATTCTGTTCATTACCTTTTAGGAATTAAAAAAAAAAAAATGAAGGAATACTGAGCACCCTTTTCATGAGTTAGATGCTATCAAATCTATGTTCTTGTAAACCACACAATGCTCTTTAGTTTGTCCTAGCAGCTGCTGATCTATAGCCAAGAGATGCAGGTAGAGTCCTCATCAGATATAAGCTGCTATTCTTTGTTTGACTGAAGCTCCTGCAGACACTACAAGCTTTGCTGTCCATCATCCTGACATGATGACTGAGTCATTGCTGCATGGTAACACAGACACTGAATGATAATGTTCATGGCGCTTCAGTCACTGCAGGGAGCAACAGATTGTCACTGAACTAGAGAGAAAAAAATCAAAGATTTTAATGTCATTAGACTTCTAATGCCATTAGCAGTCAATAAATGCAGTAACTTCATGACAAGTCCAAAACAGAATATTTAAATAAAAATAAAAAAAATTAAGAGAAACATTAAAAAAGAGTAGGTTAAAGTCATAAAGCAAAGTAAATGGAGTCAGGATCTGTTTACTCCCAAGCTGGAGCCCCAAAAATTGAAAGCAGGTTTTAATTGACAGTTAACTATTTGGTTATAAGTCTGTTATGTACACAAAACCCATATTTGATTATTTTTCACAGGAATCACTTTCCAATGCAGATATTCTTGGCTGTTGAAAAAGGCTTCAAGTGCAATCCGTATCCGCTGACAAAATGACTTCATTTGACCAAGATAACAGCTACATTGTTGGTCATGCTAGCTAAGACTATATTGTAGATTTTAGCTCTCATTAAGCTGACTCAGTTCAAGGGGATTAAATGTCTGCAAGTTAGACTTGTCCACAAGAGGAGATGTACTTCTACGTTACTACTTCGCCTCAGCCAGCAAGAAGTAGCCATGCGCAAGCAGCCAGCGTTTACTTTGCTGTGAGTCATTGCTTCCACGCATGGAGGGTTTTTCTCCAGAACTTGCACGCAGAATGGTGGGCCAGTATCCCATAGGCCTCTGCATCACAGGGCTGCTTCTGCAAAACACAGCACATAGCCCTTCTCTTGGATAGTCACTGAATGCCTCATCCAAGTGTTAAATTCCAGCAGTCCCATGATTTCTTTCTACCATAGTTCCACAATCTCTCTTCATTTCCCCATTATGGGCAAAACAGCTCACATCACCAAACAAGACCAAAGCTTCCAGCCTGGATCGTGTAAATCAACTGTGAATATCATGGAGGAGAATGGACTTACACTGGCATAACCTCAGTTTAAGCAGTACGCATCTGTTTGGTTTGATATTGATTATTTACTTTTGAGCATACTCTGCAAATATCGCTGCCGTATTTCTTAAGATCTCGGCTCCAGGCCTGGCGTTGATACACACACCAACTGGCTGTCTTTTGAAGCTGCTGGCAGTATGTTTCAAAGTCCAGACTAGTCACAGAATGGAAAGCGTATCTCCCAACTGTTCACATTAACAAATGCCATTCTTCTGGGACAATCCGTGGTGACACTATAAACATGAACATAACAGTTTATACATGTCACCAAAACTCCAAATGGAATAATCATAGCCTTCGGTTATTAGGTTAGCCAAAGGTCCTTACCTCCCTTATGACTGAAATGCGCATTCTGGTGTTTGCTCGTATTTCTAAAGCCTTGTTTTTTGAGTTTGGTCAAATTTCTACTTGAGTCATTGGGGTTCTCTTGATTCCTTCAAAAAGGAGTTAATCAGACCCAGCAGATTGTTGGAGACATGTAAGGGTACGATTCAGACTTTTTTTTTTTTTTTGATGCCCAAAGCAGACTAGCAGAACATAGGAAGATGAACATAAATACCTCAGCTTCGAAGAGCAATGAACTCTTCTTTGGATCACAAAATCATAAGGGCACATATTGTCACAGCCGAAATTTTATCAAAAGGGGAACTTTTATTTTAAAAAATAAATAAATTAGTATTTTCCTGTCCATTCAGACAGACAAACTGCTTCACCAAGGAGTCAAATGAGCACTTGGGCAAGTGAAACAGCAGAAGCACAGATTCAAGATGGGAGCAGCACCACTTCATCAGGCAGCAGCGATGTCTCAGATCCACACAGCACCTTCATGAAATCTGAATTGCAGACAGGTCAGATTGTCTGAGCAGCCAGACCTTCACTCTGCCTCACCTTGCAACTCTGAGGCAAGGCTGTGAGACACCAAAATCAACACAGCAGCCATGGCCAATTTAATTTAGAGTCCATTGTTTGCAGAAAAGTCTAGAGGTTGGGGGTGGGCAAATCAAAGCACAGCACTGAGCCAGATACCTCCAAAGCAGGGTAGGGATTGAGACTTGTCCCATGTGTGGTATTTGGGGACGAGTATACTGCTACTCAGTGCTAACAAGGGGAAGAGTAGCACTCACCCTGCTCTGCTGGCTCCAGAGTAAATCTGATTCTGCTAGTCTGAATCAACGTGCTGATGAGCAGTGCCTGTTTTAAGCCCTACAATCTGGGGCTGAGCTGGGTATCTGACGGAGTCTGCACTATAACACAAATCTTTCTGTAAAATAGTGAAATACCATTCTGAAGCATTCCAAAGCAAAACTAATTTCTGCACTAGGCAGGATATGTAAAATTTGTGACTCAAGTTTCCTTGCACTTGTCTTCTGCACCCCACTTTCTGACAAACGACAAGATTTTTAATGTTATTATTGCCTGGAAAAATCCAAATTAACATTCTCAAATCTCTTAAAACAGATTAGCATAATTAAGAAGCCTCTGTTTAACTCTGTCTCCTTAATTATTAAAAAAAATCAAATGCACATGTTTTATAATGTCCTCAGAAAAACTGAAAAACTCTTTTCACCATAATGGGGGTGGGAGGGGAAGTATTGAGAAGACTCTGAGATTTGGGAAACATAATCCAGTGAGAACCAGGGAACTGGCACTCGGTAGAGCTATAGCTGGGGCTCAGCACAGCCCCAGCCCTTCACAGGCAGTTGTTTCCAATGTGCTGGCTGAGCTGTCCCAGGGAAGGCTACCAAGGCTGCTTTGGTCAAAATGAACAGTCAGCCGTCAGCCTAAGTAAAAGGGCTTTGCTCACCCTCTCCTGTTGGCTGTCCGGCTAGGAAGCACACATTCAAGCAGCTCTGCCAGCAGTGCTGAAGAGATGGAAGCGTCCAGAAAAGATGAGAGATGAGCTCTCCCATCAATGTCCTTCACTTTGGGTCCGTGGGCCCTGAGCCCCAAACGTGGAGCTGAATCTGCTGCCCAGCACTGCCCTGCTGGGCTCTGGGGGGAAACTGCCTGCAGGGCCCTGGCTCCTTCCAGCCTTGGCGGGGTGATGGAGACCTGCCAATAACACAGCAGTACAAATTAGGCAGTTCTGGGACCCAGAGTAGTGCCTGCTGGAAACCAGATAAGCAGGTCAGTCCTTCGGCTGGCTCAGAAAACTGTGTTCTGCCTCCAGTCTTTGGGCTACTTTCCCATCCGCGGCATCTGCTCCAGATCTGCTGCCCCGTTCCCCACCTCCTCTATGTTAAGACGTAAACAGCCTCATGGCTTACTACCGCTCTTCCTACAGTGAGCAGAGGAAAAAAGCTACATTTCCCTACGGAATTTGAGAGCTGCAATGACACAAACACGCCTGTGGTACAAGTGCAAGGGGGACAGGCAATGGATAGGCTCTCTAGTACTTATTTCCCTTATCTTTGAGTAATGAATAAGTTCACATGCCGCAGCTGATCCTCCTTTAACCTGGAGACTGCAGCTTATATAAGCTCTGTGCTTGTCTCACACCAGACGTGTTGGGATCTTTACATCTGCAGGGACAGTTGATTTTTGGCAAGGCAGAACGTATATCCACGTGACAGGAGCACTGGCAGCAACCGGTTACAATGCTTTTTAATTATAAGCTTTGACTTTTGGATTCCCTATGACTGATTCAATAAAAGAGGTGTATTTGAAAGACTGACCAAAGCCTTTGAAACATACATTTCCCCTGTGAGAAAACTTTATGCATTTTCTCCCATACACATTCACCCATATGATAAAGGAAACTGAAACTAATTGAAGCCTGAAGCCTGACAGGTAAAGAATAGTATGATGAAGTAGAGTCAGTAGAAAAAGGAGCTGGGGTAGGAGGAAAACTTTCCACCATAGACTACGCAGATGAGTACAGCAGCAGAAAGCAGGGTGAGGGTATGTTTATTTCTACTCTCCTCAAGCTCAGGGACTGGCTTACCGATTAGCCTGAAACAGTTAACATCTGCAGTCCATCAGGGAGCAGAATGCAGCATGAGGAACCCTACAGAGACTGGGAAAGGGGCATTAAAAAAACCTACAGAACACTTGAAATGGAAAAAAATAGGAGGGTCTGCATCATTTGCCTTCAACTTTAATAGCCTGATAATATGTGGAGGTTGCTTCTTGCAGGGGAAAACCATGGCTGGAAATTCCATGGTTCAAGTGCTTTAAGCATCCTGGTGAATGTTTGTAGGGTATGCTGTAACAATCGTTTTCTCTGGTGGAAGTGCCAGCTGAAGAAGCTCTCACTGTTTCTGGGGTGCTTCCTCAGCCAAGGAAAATGGGGAAATAATCTTCATCTCCATGCTGGCAGATCCCTCTGGGATCAAGCCATGCTTTCACCTTGCTGAGGACATTAAGTGGCTGCATCAAGCCTGTACCAACACAGGGTGAGTTGAAGCACTGAAGACTTTCTCCTTGAACAGAATGAGCTAAAGCCTTAACTGTGGCACTCTACATGAAATCTATATTTCATATATATGACAAAAGGCAGCATAGAAAGACCTCATTAAGATGTGTTTAATCCTTGGGATTTCTCATCACACCCGATGGCAGCCACCACTGCCAGCTGATCAGAGCACACGAAGATTAGGTTTCCTAGCTGCACATACTCACCACCTGCACAGCCAGCCTGTGACAGAAGGTGATATATTGTCATGGGACAGGAGGCCACCGATCCACCTGAAGGAGTTGTCAACATTTTAAACCTCAAGGATAGAGCCAAAATGATTTATTACTACAACCCACAAAATAAAACAGCCTCTCGAGGTGAGTGTCTGGGCAGCCAGTAGTAACTCCAAGCTTATTAAGAGACAGGCAAAGGAGGAAGAAGACACAGAAGTGAAATTAATTTCCCTCTCAGCTTACACAATTAAAGAACAACACACAGTGACACCACACAACAGCCATGTGAAACACTGAGTTATGGAGGAAGAACTTCTTCTGAGCTTTCATTGACTTTCTACCCAGCTCTTTCCTCCTTCTCTGACACAAATTCAAACCAAGGTTGATATTGTAGTTAATAATCTCAACTAATCTTGCAAAATGTTTTTGTCCATAAACAACAATATTGGAAATAAATAAAAAATCTTTGAGAAGTGCCGAGGGATATAAAAAAAGGATTAAACTGAAACAATTACATACACTTTATATTAAGCAGACCAAATCCACATGTGGTAGTTTCTTATGTTCATTACTCCAGCAGACTCAAAATATTACAGTAATATTTGTCAGGAAATACTTCAGGTAACTAAGTACATGTTTCATCAGATTTTACTACATCATTAAACACGTCCATGTCCCGTGACACACAGTACTGGGCAGAGACACAGAAGGCTGTCAGAGCACAGCCTCAAGCAGCATCAAACAAGCTTCATCCATGCTGATGCCAAGGAGAAGTCCCACCTCCACCCTTTGCCTTGTGACCACGCATTCCCCCTGCTACCCTTGTGCCAACAGCTAGGCTCAGTAAGCTTGATTAGGGATTTGGCAGGAGAAGAACCCTGATAAAAATTTTCTGAAAAGTAATGCCAGCGCAAGCAGGCATTACACTGCACTGCCACATGGACACAGGCACTTCAACTTCCTCTGGGGAGCTGCATATTTACAGACATCATTTAGGGCTTACTGTAGTGCCATGGATTTCCCTAACACATGTTAGATCTGCCAGGCCCACATGGATCTCCCTGATGTCCACATGGCACAAGGCAGCCGTGACCAGCAGCCATGCAAAGTCCCTCATGTCTAGGGGCTCTTGCAAGGGGCTCTCACTCTTTCACCTCCTGATGGCTCATGGGGCTGAAGGAGCTGAAAAATGCTCCCCCCTGAAAGCAATTCACCTCCACTTTCCTAGGACGTTTCCAGGTAGATGAGAGCTAGTGTGGTGATCATCTCTGGCAAAGGTAGAAAACAAACAGCTCCTCTTCAAAAACAAACTAAGAGGACAAAACGACCTCAGGAACAGGGGCAGAGCCTCGACCTGCAAACCTGAAACTGGGCTGATCCACAGAGACAGCCAGGACAGTCCATTTGCCAGGAGTGGAGGGAGGAAATGTTTCTGATATTTCCAAATATGTAAAATGTGAAAATGAGGGAGCACGGAAGAAGCTAACTCTTGGGAAGATAAAAGTTGGCAGCAATACACGACCCGTAGTTACCCATTGCCTGCTCCAAAGCCTCAACTCCATAAGTAAATGGAAGCACAGAAAACCAGAACAAGAAAACTACCAAGCTTAAAAAAACAGCAATCCTCACACAACTACCCCAAGAAATACACGAGCAGGGCTGGGACATTTTGCAAGCAAAGCTATAACCCCATCATGACGTGCAGGCAGGTGCCCCCATAACAAGGGACCCCTGTCCCTGCCTTCCCTGGCAGCTGTGCAAGCACTCCCAGCCTCAGGGCCCCAATTCCCAAACCCACGTTAACCCCCAGCTCCACAGTCTTGCCTCCATAACAGATCCCAGCTCTGGTTCCCAGAAGCATTGCCATCAGCCATCAGGCAGGAGTGCTGCTGCTCCAGGGACCTGAGCACAGGAATTCACAGTTTTCCTTTCCTCTGAGGCTGAGAAATGCCTCCTGCCACCTGAATATCCAGGCAGTAGCACATGCAGAATCCAGAGGGGAAGGTTTTGGGGACCTTCCCTGAGTTACGACCTGCTACTGGGCTGCTCACAAAGGAGAGCAGTTACTTACAAGCCATTTTATGCACAATTTATACCAACACTTTGCATCATAAAAAAGTGGTTTGCTTCTTATGCAGTGAAAAACAAGAAGGTTGAGTATCCTGCCATGCCTCCTACTTTGTGAAGCAAAAAGCAGGGAAGAGGTAAAGGGTTTAATCAACCTCCAATTCATTTTTATTGTTTGCAGATGCTTCAACTTGCTAGTTGTCGGAGGCTGCTTCAATCTCTGTTTTGCAGTTGCCCAAATACCAAATACATTGTCAGCACTGACTACAACAGAACACTGATGGCAAACACCAGTGATGCCCTAGCACAGAGCAGCACAGCTCCCTGCCCTGTTACTGGTCAGACAGGATTGTTTGGAGGGGGAAGCCAGGGAGACCCAGGATGAAGAAGGAGCAGGTGCCACCAGCAGCAGAGGACTGTGGGGAAATGATTTCCCCACTTTCCCTGAGCCTGCTCATTCCTCATGGTGCTGCAGGGCTGTCACTTACCTTGTGCTTGCTGTACCAGGGGCCGGACAGGGGCCCCTCAAAGAATGTGTTCCAGGACGCCTGCTCCGAAACAGGGAGGATGCTCATGTCCCTGCCCTCCGGTCCCTGCCACTGGCCAAGCCATGCGCGGCCACGCCAGCGGGGACAGGCGGCTGGCAGCAGAGGTGAGCAGGACGAGGACGTGGCACTAGCTTCCTGGTGTGGGCAAGGCAGCACGGGTGGGTCACCCCGCACCCAGGTGAACAGAGCAGCACAGCGCAGCCGAGGGCACCGGGAGACCCTCAGCTGGGGAAGATTCACGTCAAGGTGCATAGCAGAGGAAGGGGAGTTTGTCAGTGGGCTTTGCTGCTCCTTCCCACGGCATTCAGCTGCCTTTTTTTTCTGCCTTTTTTTTTCACCTTTCTGACTTCCCCAATGCCCCACCCTGCTCTGAAAAGGCAGCCTGGGAATTTAACTCCTTCAAATCAGTGCCTAAATCTCACGGTCAAATTATTCACTCCTCACTGCTAGGTTACCGGAGTTGGGAGTTGTTGTTCCCATATTCATATAGTCACTTGCATAAATTCTTATTTCTGTCATGTACTCTTTACTTGTAGGTATTCCCTGAATAGCTTCTTTGCAGAGATTTCAGGCAATGGGTTTGTTTCCAGTCTGTGGCTTTATCCATTCATTCTGTTAGTTTTGGTTTAATCACTTCAGCTCTCCTAAGGAAAACAACTTTAAAAGCTCCTTAAAAGGGAGAATGGGAGCTGGTCAGGTAGGAGCTTGGCAGAGTTACACTGGGGGACAGAAATAGGCTTCTAGAGAAACACAGAAAGCAAATATTAAGCCACTGCATCTTCAGGCTCTGGACAGGATAACTGCTTGTTAATCTAGAGGACTCATACAATATTCTACCTTGGAAGTATTGGGATGTTGGTCAGCTGGGCTTGAAAATGTCCAAAGTCCTGACAATTTCTATAACAGACAAGGCTCAGAGGGCGGTTATTGTACCACCTGCTATAGCAGCGTTTTCTCCTGCTGTTAGGTAGAAGAAATTGTATTGATTCTTAGTTCCAGTGTGACTGGTGGTCCCACCATCAGCAAGATACATAAGGAGAGAAGAGAACAAGACAGCATGCAGGAGAGCAGGCTGGGGAGTGAGCTTCCACGAGACAAGGAGATATTACGCCTAATGGAAATAAGCAGCACAAAGTTGACTGCTGAGAGACAAATGAGGATATAGCCCCTCAGTATGATTAACTTATTTGAAAATGGAAGGAACACGTAATTACAGGAAAGAAACTGAAGTTAAATCAATACTCTCCTGCTTTGCTACATAAACAATGCCTGCATTAGCCACAGGGATGTTGTTTGAATCCAGCCAGAGGTGAACTGGGGTATGGGAGAGGCAGAAGTGGCAAGGCAGTGCTTCAGTTAGATGATGATATAACACCAAAATAGAAAACCTTGCCTTATAACAAGAAATGTTTTGTTCATGTGTGTGGTCTAACTTGAAATACCAGTTTCTGTGATCAGAGCTCCAGTGAGTCCTCTGTAAATACTGGAGCTAACTGCAGCGGGGTATACACAGGTACACTGAAAAAAAACCAACCATCTCCAATATTTCATGGCTATGTAAATTGCTGCAGACTATTTTTACAACATTGCGTAATTATTCTCTGGAGTCTAAGCTTACATTTAGAAAAAAGTTTCTAGGCAATTTGGGTTATGGTTGAAAAAAAAAAAAAAAAAACAACCCTTTAAAGTGGAACTGGAGTGTAAACTGCCGCAGTGATATTTACCCAGTCTAGAGAGAGTTGAAACAATAGCTCAGAGGGAAGTGTGAATGGACCCATTCTTCTAACTGGAGCGCTAAACTGGAAGTCTGCTGACAATTTAAGTGTCAACATCAGCTACTTCAAGGCGGATCATTTTAGCAGAAACACCAGGCTAATGTTCTTATTTGTCATCCTCAATTTGCGCTTGTTGGATAGCTGATCCTGGGGCGAAGAGGAGAAGCAGCAACTGGTTTCAAAGGTTGCTGGGCTGAGGAAAGCTCTACCATTCCTCCATCACCTATGGTCCCCTCTGCTCCAGCTCAAAAAGGGGAGAAAAGAGTTTGGCACTTCCCCTGGTCAGGGCCTGAAACTGTTTCTGGTGGCCAAAAGCCAGAGTGGTCCTCACCAGGCTGGCAGTGACCTATGCAGTATGGTCCTCAGTTGCCAAAAATGCACAAACTGGTAAGAGATTGGAAAGGAGTCTAAGGCGAGTGGGAGGAGAGGAGCAGCCCAAAATATCTCTTGAGGATGGTTCTTGTTGTTTTGCTTCATTCTTGTTGGTTCACTGCCAAAAATACAAAAGTGACTGTGGTTTTCTCTTGCATAACAAAGCTATTGGAACAGGTTTTCTGTAATGCTGTCTACGTGGAGCCTTTGTTGAATTGCTTTTGAAATTGATCTAGCAGTGATGGATCGCTGTTCCAC
Organism: Chauna torquata; assembly: GCA_013399475.1. Classification (NCBI taxonomy): domain Eukaryota; kingdom Metazoa; phylum Chordata; class Aves; order Anseriformes; family Anhimidae; genus Chauna; species Chauna torquata. The sequence goes on from VXAL01017088.1 coordinate 380,075, forward strand.
ACTGGGTCCAGACATGCCCACTCTGTCTAAACACTCCAGAGGCCCTTACGGCATGCTTTATTTATTAAAATCGCAGGTTGTCTTGCATCTATAAGAGCTCAAAGTTACTCAGATGAATTTAACCTCTCTTTAGGTTATAAGCCAGCCCTAACAGGAAAGTTAACAGCATTTTAGAAGCTCTTTCTGCTCAGTTACAACCTTCCATTAGTAAAACCAACTCAGTATGTGCACATGTCCCTGTACTTGTACATTGCAGATTTCAGGCTGCAAGTGATACTGAAGTGATGCGCGTAAAGGTCCTAAACCCCTTGGGACTGATTCTCAAAATAGTCTGAGGAAATGTTCCATGGAGTGGAAGCAGAAGACGAGATCTGTAGGATGTGAGAACATTATTTCCAGTCTTCAGTGGAGATCAGCTGTGCTTCAAGCTTCTGCTCAAAGTCAAGTTCTGTTTGAGGGTCCTTCTAAGCAGGGGTCTCCTCTGCCAGGTGGGCAGGTAGAATAAATTAGAGCCACTTCAAAACCACACACAAAGAATATGAGTTGTTTTGAGTGGGCACCACAATACATTAGCAAGACAGCACAGCAGTGACCTGGCATCAGAGTGAGTCAGGGTCACAACACCAGGGATGTGTTCAGAATGCACCACGTATGATTTCCTGTGTGTGTATTTTCAGTTGTTGTCATTGCCGTACTGTGGGGAATCTGGGGTAACTCAAGAAATATCTCAGGGAAAATATCTTCAGAAAGGTGACCTGACTTGCTGTTGCTGGCTCTGTCTTTACCCCTGGGCAAAGGCAAACGGCAGGACAGGTTTTTGTCTGGATGTCGTGATTGACCCGTATCAGAATCAAGACAGGACTGAGCAACGTCTCTTGCCACCTCTGTCCCTGTAAGTAGCACACAGCAGGACCTGTGAAGATGGAGTAGATGCTGCCTGAGTTGATAGCATTGCTAGAAAACCTCAAGGATGTTTAAACTTAGTCATGGGCAGGATGGCAATCTTTGACATCTCCCTTTCTCTTGTCAGTCACTTTGGGGTAGGAGAGAAGGGGTTGCTCAACCTGGGAAATGGCATCCACCTTCTCTAATGACTCTCATCAAGCACTTATCAGCTTGGGTTATTTCTGAGCAATGGAGAAACAAGATACTATTGTGGGTTTTAATTGCATGGCAATTTACTTGGATGCTGTATTCCTATCTGATTTTCCTTGGCCAAGCATGGGTCTCTGTTAACAGAAGATGATGTTAGTCTGTTGGGTCACAAGACTTTGCAGATTGCAGTGGATACTTTGTTGTACTCAGGTCCAGGTAATCTGCGAAGGTGCTTGATCCATGTGTCTCCCAGAACTTTGGCTTGTCTGATACTGGAACCACATAAACCAACAGGGTCATTGTGCTGTCCTTCTTATGCAGTTTCCTGCCTCTAGTTGCTTTAGGCTCCTACATTCATCTATAGATAGCTTGATCTGACACCTGGATCACTTCATTTCAGGCACTCAGTGCACTTGGGTGTCTGAAGAGGAAACGAGAGCCTTTCACATTTGAGAGGAGCCCAAAGCCCATTCTCTAATTAAGGCTGTATTTTGGTTAGTGGGTACCTATAGCTTTTGCAAGAATCAGAAGTAGAAGATAGGCTGGCAGAATGATGCCTGAGCAAGCTCCTGAGAACCTGACACACTGTCATTAAAGGATCAAATATGAGGGATGCCCTAGTGCCTATCATCAAAAATTCTTCTTTTTCGCCTGCAGTTGTGCCCAGTGGGCTTTATTTTTGCTGCTGGTGTGATTTTGATAGCAGCTGGAACAGCTCAGCACTGCACCGTGGTTGCTCTGAAACACCCTAGGAGGTATGTTTTGCTTACCAATATCTCTGAGTTTATGCTTCATCACTGTAGATGAACCACATTCTTAGCTGAGAAGAGTCCACATCCTTGACTGTTGGGTTGTGGTCACAGTTACAAAGACTCCTTAAGCCGGAAAATGAGAGAGGCTATGGTTTCTTCCTCTGTCGAATAGGAAAGCAGCCCTTCCTCCAGGGTATGTAGGTGTTCCCGCTGTGGGGATGGAGCCCTGGTGATGGGAAGTTCACTTCTGGGATAGATGGTCTCAGCTGGGTAATACAGGAGAAAGTGAAGACCTTCGCTTTGACTTGCTGCTCAGGAGACATGGCTGTTAGTCACATATTAGTGGAAAAAGCACAAAACTTGTGCAGGATGATCAGAAAAGTTTCTGAGTTAATTGTCCACGAGCAGGCTTTTGCTGGGTCAATTACTGTGCGTAAAGTGGTACCTGGAGACCTGAACCTATGAGCTGGGGTATCTGCCCAGTGTAGGTTGCAGGATGAGTATATTGTGTACTGTTAGCACAGGACAACTAGCGTAAGAAGTGTGCAGATAGCCACTGATTTTTACAAGCTGCTTTCATCTCCCTTCCCCCAGCACTTTTACAAGTCCATGGTGCAAGTATGTCCTACTCCATATGCTATCAATTACTGGAAGTTACTTCCCATCTTGAAGTCCACAAATGTACAAAAAACAGGAGTCCTGGAATCAAGATGTACATTACAGACCTTGGAGAAGGCTTTTGTCTTTCCTTTCTGGATGGTGGATCAGTGAGAGATTTGTAGACTTTGGACAATTTCATTTTTGCCTTTTAGACCCTAACAATTTCAGGCTTAATCCTGATCCTTTTAAAATCAATGGCAAAGTTCCCACTGACTTCAAAAGAGACAGGCTGAGCTCTCAAATACTTTAAAGAACAATTTAAAACAAACAAACCTAAGATGTATAAGAATTGCATTTTCTCTCTCTATTAGGCATGCAACTTATTTTCTCCAAATGTAAACTTCACCTGGAGAGCTAAGCAGTGATGTGTTTTTTATTATTTCTTTAGGAGGCTACAGTACCCTAAGTATATTCCATACATACTTCTTCATTTAGGAGCCAAACATAGCTATGTAAAGTGAGCAGCTTGTTTACAGTAGACCCTTATGGCTTGCTATCAAATTAGTGGCAAATCAGGACTGTAGTAAACAGAGGTCAAAGATCAAACCCACAATTTCACATAAAATTCCAGAGCATGTACACAAAATTTAAAATGCAAAATCTTCAAATCACAAGACCATCAACTGCTCTTAAAACTAATCAAAAGCAGGATAAGGACTGGAGGAAATGAAATTTAAACATGATTTTAATCCAAATTTTAATGGAACAGCTACATCATGGTATCTTTTAAACCATGACAGCTGACTACATGCTACTTATTCTCACTTGCCATGAAACAAGGTTTTGGTACATCTCGCTCAGTCTTCATACATGTTGTTTGCTTCTTTTTCTCCAGTTTGAAATAAAGATAAAATAAATTACATGAGAAATGTTGCCACCTAATAATTTACAGCATCTCTGCTCCTGCTCATGCCCATTGTAGTTTTGCATCACTCATTTTTAGTGCAGTGATTCTCCATGTTCAGAATGGGAAATGCAGAATGGCAAGATGCTGTTTGTTCCATTTTGTGCTGGAATGACTGTGTCTGAAGGCAAGCAGGTCCTGTGGCTGATGCTGCCTTCCTTATCTGGTGGCCAGTGCCCACGTAAGTGTCTTGCAAGAGAGATCCGGGACCGTGCCAGTCCCATAGGTGTGCATGGGACAATCTCCAATCTGAAAGTATCTGAGAGGAACCCTCGTTTTCCTGACCTAATTAAAGGAAAATAAGAATGCAGACTCTTTAAAGCCAAAACTTGTTTAATGAAGATTTGGTTACTGCATGCCACCAGATGTCAGCATACACTATATGATTGAAAGCAAGAGTCGAAGACCTCTTAGAAATGAGCAGTGATAAAACTGCCTTCTGTCTCATGAAAATGATGTACTGGGTCAGCTTTGCTGTGGGGAAAATAATGGCTGGGATTAGCTGGAAGAAGTTGCCTGGGAGGTTTTGCTTGAATATCAGCTCAATTCTTCTCCTCTTGGGGTGCCCATCCACCCCACCACAGCAGGGTGTTGATCCTGCCTTCCCTCACCCCTTCTCCCCATCTGCAGGCCTGCAAGAGGCTTGGATCAGGCCTGTCCCCCATCTGCATCTCCTACAAGGGTTTCCCAGCACGGCTCCAAAAGCCTTCATTTTCCTCAGATCCAGGGCAAGGGGAGAAACTTGCTGTGGATCCAGAGAACTGTGGTTTGTACACAGTTAGTGAAGATGTACCTCGACCCTGAATACCGCAGCAGTATCTGTTCTGGCTGTGTAGGAACACAAGAACCCACCAAGGAGGTGGGAATAGAGAGTGACTAGTGACAGCTTAGGGAAAAAGTATGAGTAGCAGGAAAATTGTGCTGTGATTTTTTTCCCCTGACATACTCTTTCCCTTTCTGGCAAACGCCAGTAAGCCAAAGCTGTCCTCTGCATCATCCGGTTTAATGCCTGAGCAGAGCAAGTGATACCAGTTTTAGACTCTAATTTATGTATCTGAGGGCTCTGTTTTCTTCTACTGAAATCAACAACAAAGCTCTTCAGAGTAAGGGCAAACCTTTGGGAACCTTCAGCCAGGCTTCTTCCCTGTCTTTTTCTTGCCTGTCCTATGGCAAGGCATGTAATAAAACCAAATGTGCCCTGTCTACATCCTGATGACTTGACAATTTAAATTTTGGTGCACGTTCTTAATGAAGATGTACAGAGCTGAAGCTATTATTCTGCCACCTTAGATTTTGACCTCAATCTGCCATTGACCACACACATCCCAAGCCGTTAGAGAGCACTGATCTATCAGAATGCACAAGGCATTCTGGTATGTATAACGTAGCCAGAGCCCGGGGGCAGCCGAGCAAGGAGACATTCCTCTGGAGCTGGGAGTCAAAATGCCATACAGCTGAGCTTCCCAGGACATGGCCTCCTTTTCTCTCTTGGAGATTTAATTTAGTTCTGAGGGTTTCTCTGTGGTTGGCTGACTTTCTGGGCGTACAGGAGCTTTAGCTGAAGGTCCAGTACAAAAACTCCAAGTGCACTGGCACCCCTCCAGACTTCGCAGCCGTGGCTACTGTGCTGCAGCAGATAATTTCTGCTGCAGGCACATACTGTTGTCACCACACACCACCACAGCAGGTCTGATGCTTCGGGGCAGCTTCAGAGGTTGCATGTTCGTAGGGAAGACACAAAAAGCACGGTGCTTCTGGACACTATCAGCACTGTTGCCTACGTGCTGTTCAGCTGCTTTGCTCCTGCTCAGCCAGGCTGGTGCATCCCAGAAGCATCAGATGTCCATAGCAGAGGCATGTGTATGCAGACCATCTGTGCAGCAAGCTCACTTCACATGTGCAAGCATTTACATCACAAATACTCAAGCAATCCAAGGGCAAAAGATCCATCAGGTCTTTGATTCTCACCCACAGCATGAGCTGTGAGGATGGCTCTGTTCACATCAATTAAGTCTCACCTAAAGAGGGGCATGTCCTGCATATGTCTTATGTTGGTGGCCTCGCAGTAAGGCTAGGGAACACATAGTCATGAGATTGCCCGGGAATGCCTGGGTGACTGTTTAAACAGGCTCTAGCTATGGTCTGGGGAATCCCCCCACTTTTGAAGGGGATCAGGCAGGCACCTCGCTTCAAATCAGCAGAATATCCTTAAACAGGATTTGGGTGCCTATGTGCCTTTGAAGATCTGACCGGTGCCTTGGTAACCTTATTCCACTGAATAGCCCATTGACTTCAGAGGAAGGAAACTGCATATTATAAAATCTGTATTCCAAAACCACAGTGAAACCAGCCCTGGAGCCAGATACTTTACGTATTATAGCCTTGACAACACTTACATATGGTGGCAGTGAACTGAAACGGAGTATGATAAGGTCTGATCTGGATAGGATCTATNAATAAAAATTATAGTATTTTGGTAAATCCATAAAATCCCTGCAATATTAAAGATAAAAACTAAAATAACCCGAGGCAACCTCCAGGAGAACTGGACAGAGAAAGCACTGGTTTCTTCCCTCCAAGAAATAAATTGTTAACATGAATATCACATATGTATGTGTGTGAGTGAGTGTGCTGGGAGCAGGGGAAGAGCTCAAATATGTTTAATAACTAGCCAATTGATATTGCAAAGCTTGTATATACGAAATATTGCTTGTTAAAATATTTGGGAAATGGGAAACAAGCTTTCTTCACATTACAAAGAACAAAATCATTTTATGCCTTTGCATTTTAAATTAAGATTCAATAGGTTTATTTCCTCAGAAGTTCTGATTTCATAAATGTACCATTTTGCCTTGTAAAAATAGAGAAGATATCCTGATTATAAACTAGCTTTTATACGTGCCAAAGATCAAAGTCCAATGTTTTTTACATCAGCTACAGAAATGCTCACTAGAATGTTCTGGAAATGCTGCTTTAATCCTTGTAAAACCATCCAAGCAAACAAAACCTACACACATCTTCAGAGATGTGGATAAACTTGTTGCATTTTTTGGACAGCACAGCATTAAATAATAATAAATCAAGAGCATGGTGACAGATTTCTTTCTCAGAGAGCATCCTCACCAAGGTGTATCGACACAGATGTTTCCTGAAAGAGCAAGTAGAGATCCCTGAAGCATTTGCTGCAGAAGTGTAGGTGTTTACTTTGACGAGGAATACTATCACCAGCTGTAAGCAAACAGGCCTCTCAGATTTTGCAGGGGTATCTGGGGCCAGGAGGCAACATTTTCTTTGGACAAATGATGGATTTTGAGTACTGCACTGAAAAAGAAACTAACTGCATTAGTGGAGAAAATATGTATTTTGCCTGTGATTTGGGGATTCTGCAGACCTAGACAGTTTTGTTAAAATACATATTCACTTTTTTAAAAACAACTCACATAGAAAGTACCTCCATCAGGGTTGCTGCATGAGATTTATCTTCCTTTGGGGAAAGTATTTATTTTCTTGCCAGAAATTTAGGTCCCTATTTAGGGTCTGTAGAACATTCCTCTCTGTATTTATAATATTTTTACCATATTATAATAATTTTAAGATGAACAGATCTTTATTTTTTTTATTTTTTATTTTTTACCTCAGACTGCATGACAGTGTCCCTTTTTCGACTTATCCATGAGGAACTGATCTTTCTTCTGAAAATACCTTTTTTATTATTAGAAAATTATTTGTGATACAGAGTTTACAGACTGTTTATGATACTTTTGAACATGATGGAAAGAAAAAGAGAGCAGTATAAATTGAAGTCAAGCTGTACCGGACAGGGAAACGTATTATATAAGGAAAAGATTTACAGGGTTTCAATCAAGAGTGGCTTATGTGTGTAACACATGGAGAGGTTTCAGTTTGGTCGTTGCGGATGCTCCAATTCCTCATCCAGTCTTTGCACATGTGGAATAAATGGATTCCACCCAAATCTCAAGTCTGCAAGGTTTTCCTTTGCCCTGTAATATACTCTCCTAAGCGGAACAGGTTTTGTGGCTTTCTCCTGAAGGTCGGTGATCAAATCCCAGATGCGTGTGTGGGTGGGGAGAGCCCATTTCCAGCCCATGGTGGAATTGTCTTTTCCAACTATTAGCAGAGTTTCGTGCAGAAACCTAGTCATCTCTTTATAAATCATATGTGGCAATTTCTGTTGTTTAAATAAGCACAGTTTAGAGTGTGCACAGATATCTGTACTTATTACCATGGTTATCTAGGTCAGTGTTGTATCCACTGGTTCGCTAGCTCAGGACATGTGTAACAGAATGTATGGCAGAAACCGTGGTGACTGGCTGTATAAATAGCTGAGATATACATAGAAACCATAAGCCGCTGGGAGCTGAGGGCTCTGACATTTTGAGGAGTTTTGATTTTTTTCTGTGTTTCCTTGAGGGTGATTTAGATTCTCTGTGAGAAATGGTATTTTGGAGTTTGAAGGCTATAACAGGTTTCCCTTAACTTTTTACATCAGATGCAAGCTGTGTTTGCAATTTCTGTGAAGTCTTGTCTCATCCCCCTGACTTTTCCATTTTTGTATTCTCCTTTAGGACGAATCTTTCATACGAGTACATCCTCCCTTTTTCCCTCTCTCCTGAGATATGGGTTATGCCACTAAGCCTGTGGTGGACTTCCCAGATCACATTTATTTAACTTGCACAGCTCCTGAGTTTGCTACTTTGGAAAATCCAAACATAGATAAAGACTACTAAAAAGAAGAAGAAGAAAAAAATTCTTATCACTTGCTAAAAGGATGATAGGGCTGGCTTGTGAGACAGGAAATCCTGGTGGACAGGCAGGCACCATGCCAGTGTCGCAGCCATGTCCAGACAAAAAATGTCCATCCCTGGTTGCAGGAGGAAGGGGGATTTGGGGCACGCTGCCTTCCAGCTTCTGCTGCAGTGGCTGCCTGGCACGTCAAGGAGCTGCAGAGTGCTAGCAGGCTGCTGGGTTTCATTCTAACCTTAGTTGGTTTTGTGGTGCTGCACAGACGTTCAGGACAAAGTGGTCTAAAATAACCCTCAGCTATTTTTGCCTTACCTACACTGCAAGTGAATTTCCTACCGTAGCAGTATTACCATTGAGAGACCTGCTTGGAAAACGGGAGTTTATTCTTTTGCAATGATACTCTGGTTGTTGGGTTGGTTGTTTTTGTTTTGTTTTGTTTTGTTGTGTTTTTTTTTAACTTAATAAAAAGCACAACTTAATCTCTGTTTTCCAAATGAACATTTGAAAATTGTCCTGTAAAGACAAGTTTACCACCAACAAGACAAAGAAGAATAAACAAAAGAGAATTTTTCATCTGAAAATTTTCCATGGAATATATATTTGCCAGGCATTTTATCTTTTGTAGGTCACTCATCAGCCTCAGGAGTGGCTTGCAAGTGTTCCCTGTGTAGATGTGTCAGTGATTTTGAAGAGCATGTTGCAAGTATCAAGCTTTTGCAAAAAATTAGTTCAGTACTGGTAGCTCAATCTTATGTTGTCTGGAGATATGAATACGGATTCCACTAATCCCACTATTTTCAACAAGGAAGGGTGTATTTTCTGTCTGTTATTGTTAATAATTTGCATTCTGGTTGTACCTACAGTTCCCCAGCACAAAGACTCCACTGTACAAACACACCAAAATGATAATGCTTTCCTCTAATAATTATTATCACATGGAGATGAACAGCAACTTCTATTTGCTCTGTGCAGTTTGATTCAATGCTCTAAAGTACTGAAAGCAGCTACTTGAAAATCATGTTAGATCTCTGTGTGCGGTCACGTTATAACCAGTTTGTTTGTTTAGGATTCCCCATGTGTAGCATATTGCCTAGTGGTGCATGCTTATTTTCCAGCACATGCTGGTGCTGCTGAACTGTTAGAGACGAATTCCTTCCTTTGCAAATGTAGCATTAGCTTTGAAGTGGTTCGTTGTGAGCTCCTTCTCAGTAGAAAAGTGCGCGGAACTAACCACAAAGGGAAAAATACACAGGAATTGAAAGGAAGGTGTTCTTAAACTAAATAAATAAAAAGTTCCTCTAGAGATAGCTTAAATACTGTGTCCCTGCAAGGCCTAATCTCTTACCCACGGTTTCCTATTTATCATGTCAACAGAGAATAATGGTAGACAAAGACTTTAAAGTGGCTAGAAGTTTCACAGGTGTTCATTTTGGGTAGTTCCTACAGAGTCCCAGCATGCCTGAGGCTGGCAGGGACCTCTGCAGGCCACCTGGTCCAACCCCTGCTCAAGCAGGGACACCCCGAGCAGGGTGCCCAGCACCATGTCCAGGCAGCTTCTGAAGATCTCCAAGGAGGGACACTCCACAACATCTCTGGGCAGCCTGTGCCCATGCTCAGCGATGAGCTACAGCAATGCTGTGTGAGGACCTAGCTTTGTAGGAGCTTTGTACACTTCATCTTGAAAGTCTGTCACTTCGAGGCACTCCATCCAGATGTTGAAGACTGAAATCACTATCTGCTGTCTACAGGACCTTTAGTCCTGCAATGTAGGGTTAACTGACAGAGATGTGAATGAAGCAAGCCCAAGTGTAGTGCTGCACTATGAGAGCCCTGGGTCCAAAGTGGTCTTCCTGCCATCTCAAAAGTCGAGGACTGCCCCCCTCCCTTTACCACTTTCCAATGTTTGAAGGTTTTTCATTCCAAATACCACCTAGATTTCCTCTGCTCATCTCTTCAAAATCACCAAACTTTGTCCTTGAACAAAAGTTGATCCTAAAGGTCCTGAGGCTTCACAGATAACCTGAAGCAATCTAGTGGGGACTGCCACTGAAAGAGATTTTCCTCTTCTCCAGTTCCCTCTTGCCCCAGACCTGGCTGCACACTCCTCCCCTCCTCTCATATCCGCTCTTGTAATCCTGCAGCCTGTGGAAAATCAGAGGCATGAGCCGATCTGACTGAAGACATTTTTTTTTGCTGGGTTAGTTTTATAGCTTTTTCTGCTTACAGTTATCCTTATCTTGATGTAAAAATCTCCTGCTTCACCCTATAAATTATGCACACACTACACTATGCAAAAATAACATGTTACTTCAAGTTTGCTCAAGAATCTGTTGTGCAAAGTCCCACAGCCACCACCCCTTACCAAGGCCCTCTGCGAAGTGATGCAGCATGCGCACAGGATGCTGGAAGAGATGTGAGCAGGGCCTGAATAATTTGGCATTACTTCGCAATAGCTAACCTAATCTGAAATACAACCAACTGTCCTCTGGTGTTTAACCTTTCCTGATGCGTAATTGAACCATAGGTTCCCAAATAATTTTAAATTAATCGTTCTTGTAGGTGCTATTTTTTAATTTCATCATAGTTGCCTAAGGGCAGAGAGCCAATGAACCCTTATCTTTTGGAGCAATTGAATTTTAAATAGTGGAGCCTCAAGGCCTGCGCACTGTTCTGCCTTATTTACCCTTGCCTGAAAGCACTGTCACCCCATTCAGCCACAGAACAGAGCATGCACAGCCTGTTCATCAACACTTTCCTATTCTGATATTGGTTGCTGCCTGCCAAAGTTATTGGGAGAAGGTTTTGCTTGTTTCAAGACTGAAAACAAAACAAAACAACAACAAAAAAAACCCACCACCCATTATCTAGTTCTCTGATTCTCTGAATGCCATTAAAAAAAAAAAAAAAGCTTGTAGGAGCTTATAGCCAGCAAACAAAACTAGAGAACATGCCTGCACCATGCCGTTGGAGTGATGCTGTGGGCTGGGGCTCAGCTCTGCCCCGGCGGCGTGTGGCTGAGTCACCCGCTGCCCGAGGAGCTCGGACGGGCAGGATCAGCCCAGTCCGCTGATGCTCAGCCTCCCAACAGCTGTCTCCCAGGCCTTGTTTATGACAGGAAATTACACTGTGGTAGTCACCAGGAGTCCCGAGCAACAAGTTCTAACATGATGTAATTTCCCAGTGTAAACCATCCCACTAGTGTCTCTTTCCAGTTGCAAGGCCAACAAACAGCATTAACACTGGGCTCAGTTGCTAGTATTACAGAAGTGTCCAAAGATGCCAGTGCAAGGAAGCTACAAACTCTTTTCTTTCATACTTCAAATCTAATTTAATGTGACTGTAGGAAACACAGGCGAGACTTCACACTTGTTCTACATGTACAGAGATGCATCAGCTTAATCACAGCATCTTTGAGTGGCTTCCATTAAACACTTTTTCAGCATCAGGGGTGCAGACTGCCTTTCTGGGTGCAGCTGTGATTGTTATCTCCCCCTGTTATCAACAAAGGGGATGTGAGCACCCCTTTCCTCCAAGCAATCCAGTGTCTTCTATAGTTCAAGTCACCCTGGGTGACTTAAAGCAGTTAAAATTGCTGATCTGAGCTGATGCTGGGCTTAGGCTACAAAACACTTGTACCTGCGTCCCCACAAGCAAGCTGCGGCGACAAAGAATATGGGCCCCTGCCAGCAGGATGTCTGCCAGCAGCACAGCTGGACCCTGGACAGGAGATCTGCCTGTGCCAAAGAGCGGCAGCTTGTGCTGGGTACACCCAGAGGTCAGCAGAGCGAGAGGCACAGGGACTGCAGCAGCAACGTTCACCTGCACAGCGTGGGTGCACGCACGGTCCCACAGCTCTGAGTTACTTTAAGATTTATAAGGTACGCAGCAACTGACATTCCCCCCAGCCCTCTCGCTGACCAGTGGTATGTAATGATTTCTTACAGGCACAAGCGGATGCTTCAGAATCATGAAGTCTCAGCTTCGCATACAGTTTGACATTTACACGTGACAAAAAGTGCTCTCAGGACACTGTGGAGAGGGACAGGAGAGCATAGAAGGAAAGGAACATTTCAGATGGCTTCAATATACTCAGTATCTTGCCACATGGATGCACTTTGCAGGAAGAAAAAGAAGATTATGAAGATAATAATAATAATATTTTGTAGTTGGTATGTTGCAAGGGCTAAAGCAAGTGCTGACCTCACCCTGTCAGCATGGAGACCAAGGAATTTGCTGATCTGTTTGGTCTTGCTTGTGACATTTTTTCTTATGTGAAGCTCCATTGAGCACAACTGCTTTACACCTGCTTAAGTAAGAGCAGAAGCTGTTGTAATGCCTTGCTCCTCAAAGCACAGATGAGAATCTATCGTTCAGAGCCTGGTTGAGGAAGTTTTTCTCTTTCCTAGCTAATTGATAGGAAGCCAGCTTTTTCTGTCAAAACAAAGTCGCAGTAATATGGCAAGAAACATTTGTAGAACTGGGCTTTTTCACAGACTCCTCCCAAGCTAGGTGGATTGCTGAACACATCCTCAGAAGATAAGAAATGCATTTAGCCTTCTTTTTCTTTTAGAGTTGGCAAGCAGAGGCACAGCAGCCTGAAGTGCTGTACCTCCGGGGAGAGCACGGCGCTTGAATACTACCATGATCTCAGCTGGAGAAGTCAGGAAACTGAAATTGCCATCCTGTAGCATAGACAGGAGCCGCAGGTGGTGTTTCCCTCTCCAAAGGCATGTTGATACTTCAGAGCTGACAGCAGGGATCTCCTTCTTCAGCAGGTAACAGCAGGAGAGAAGGTAAATACACACAGAGGGAAAATCACCCATCTGCAAAATCCTAAGTGCTTGAATTACATTTAAACACCTCTGCACAGGAATGAGTTTCCTCTGCAAAAAGGGCATCTCTTCAGACAGCAAATGAAGTTTTAACACAGCCTCTTCCTGCTACTCAGCCACAATCCACTTATATCGGCCAGTCATTTGTCATTAACCTGACTCTGTCTGGGTGACAGCCGATAGCCTTTACGATATTGACAATTTAGATTAACTAAACACGGATATATTGATAAAAGGTAAAACATTGTCTCTGTTTTGCCCTTACAGAAACATGACAAGGAGAAAAAAGTTGCCATTTTTTGCAGAGTGGTTGGATTTAATACTGAGATTATCTGGGCTTTTGGTGGAAACTTTTTTTAATCAGCTGTCATCCTTGAAAGAGAGGGCGTTAGGTGCTGAGTGGCTGCAAGTGGCACATCAGCATTGAGATCTTCAGCTTGTTTGAAAGACTGCCACCAATTTCTCCAAGCTTAGAAACGAGATGGTAGCAACCCAAGTGTCCTGTGTAAAGCCACAGATCTCCTCAGAATTTGCCTGTGTACCTGCAGAGATGGCACTAAAACTGCACGATGCTGAAGACTGTGGTGCCCAGGAACAGCATGCACACTGAAGACGGCAAGAGCCGGCTCTGAATTAAAACAGTGAATTTGTATTCATTTTCTTTTATTGCTTACCCATTTACTAAGAGGAAGAGAATTTGTCACTTGCTCAGTTTTTCCAGCACGACATCGTCTCTCCCTTCCTCTCTTTTTGCACATTCTTCACCCGATTTTTGTAGGACTTGTGTGCTCTCTCCTACACCCACTTAACTCCCAAGGTCTCTGAAATGCCTACACCCTTTACATCCACAAGAAAGCTTTTTCTTATAAATGACAGAAGTGGAGACCCCACACAGAGCGTGGGGGAGGCAAAGGTCACCCCCTCACCGGAGAGCACATCCTTCTGCTCCAGGGAAAAGCCTCTCATTTCACCCCATGCTCCATGCTGACCGGAGGAGCCCCATTAGTGACAACTACTCTAAAAACTAAATCAGCCCCCAGGACAGCAATGACATCTACCTTGGTCCAGCACCCAGAAACCTGGTTGCTCCAGGGCTGTGTGCCAGCAAACTGAGAGGGTCGATCCTGAAGCCAAACCCAAGAGCATTAAAACAAAGCTCTATCTCTTCATTCTCCCAGAGCTGCAGAGCAGCGGAGTAGGGTGAGAGAGCCCTTCACCTGCCTCCATACTCAGCCCCTTTCCTCCCCGGGTGGCTGGCTGGCTGGCAGTAGCTCTTTCCAGATGTCCCTGCCCACACCAGTGTCCTCCTGGCCTGTGGATCTCCTTGGATCCTGTAGTGGGATCCAGGTAGAATAGCCCATCACAAAGCTGTCATTGGGCAAAGCTTTCTTTTGGTGGCAATTGTGCTTTCCCAGCAGGAAACAAAATCTCCCTCCAGTAATAAATATCACATACACTCAGAGCCATTGAAAGGGCCATTTTCTCATTAATCAATTCCCATCACGTTTTTGGGTACTCTTGGTATTGTTCTCCATGATAGGACCTTATTCATTTATACTTACTTCTACCTTTACATCGTTTCATTTCCTACTAGTTTTTCTCTAACAGCCTGCTTTGATTAAACTCCATGTGGCCAGGCAGGATATTATCAGCTGGGAAAATAGTGAGGCTCTTGATACTGATATTGATGTATTGATGTTTGTGAAGAAAACAAAAGGCATATATTTTTCCTCATTCTTTGTTCAAGAGGTTTCCAAATGGACCTTAACTTATAACAGTAGCACAATAAGGAAGGGTTCCAGCGCCAGCGGAGAACAAAGCTGGCCTTTTGCCCCTTCCCTGTTTTTTAGGAAGTGGAAATGTGAAAACTTCTGTGATCTTTTGTTCAGGTGGAAAGTTAAGACTGAAGTCTTAGAGGAGTGCTCATTCACTACCTGACACTTTAGTTGCCCTCAGGATTCATGAAAATTAGAATGCAATTTTAAGTCTGTTCTGCTCAAAAATTGCCTTACTTTTAAAAAGAGACATTCCTGCATCTATTTTGTCTTTGTGTGATAGATTTTTCCCTTCCCAAGTCTAGGACTTTGTACTTGCCTTTATTGAATTTCATCTAATTGATTTCAGACCATTTCTTAAATTTATCAAGATCATTTAAAATTCTTCTCCTTGCCTCCACAGAGCCTGCCAGCATGGAGTCGTGTGGATTTCACAAGCATGTCTCTTCTTCCATCATTCAAGTCATTCATGAAAATACCAAGCCCAGGACAGTTTTCTATGAAATTCTACGCATGCCACTTGTCCCGTTTGTCAGCAAATTCTTGAGAACTACTTTCTTTTAATTACTTTTTCCAACCTTTTGTGCATTCTCCCCATAGCAGTTTCAGCTGGACCAGACTGCTGAATCCCTGCATGAGAACATTTTATCCAAAAATGTCAAAAATCTTACTAAAGTCAAGATAGATCATGTCTAATTCTGCCTTTTCCATTATGTCCATTTCTTTTCAAAGAGGGAAAGTAGATTGCTTTGATATGATCTGTTCATGACAATTTCATGTTCCTGTTTCTTACCATATATTTTCTAAGTGTTCCTAAATAAATGCATTTATTTGAATAACTTCAAATCATCACAAAGCCGTCCAAGTTATACATTTCCAGACCCTTCCCCTTCCCCTCACCCCTTTAAAAGGCAGGCATCTTTATCTATCTTAACTTTGTGATACTGCCACAATTCAAAGTCTGTTGCTTCTAGTTCAGAGTTTGTTTTTGATAATTCTTTGACTCTCCAAGTTTTATTAGGCCCTCCTGCGTGAGAGGTCTAACTCAACACGACAGGCTTCATATATTTTGTCCTGCTTTCTCCTATAGCACTGTGCCCTTGTTACTATTAATTACATCGTGCATCTATTTAATACTTCTTATTTTCAGTTCTTTTTAGTGGAATTTCCTCACCTTATACATCAGCTGCATTCACTAAACCTTTTTCTGTTTGCTCTTTTTTTTCTACATCTCTTGCTGCTGATAACTGCTTCGAAGTCTCTAAGTCTTTTTCATGGTTATATTGTTCTTATGCTGTTGTTTCTATCCAACTGAGGAGCAAGTGCTTGTTTCTCTTCTTTGGATCTCCAGGTGAAGAGGAGCTCTTGAGTGCAGTCAGGGGGTTTCCTCCTGTGCCAGACTGCCATGGTGCCTTTGAGCAGTGTTTGTTCAGTGCAGAGTGCTCTCTCCTGTGCTTCTAGTTAGAGTTCAGGATCCATTTGCATGGGAAGAAAAACAACAATTTGACTTTCCACTTAATAAAGGGTGCACAAAATCCCTCCTGGCGGGAGCTCCCACGGCCGCTGGCCCCCATCCTGCCCAGGACCCTCACCCCTTGAAGATCATGGGGTTATGCAGAGGCACAGCACAGGGTACTGCAGGGCACCTCGTCTGGGGGCAAGAAGGTGCAGTAACCCCAGAGCAAAGATTCAGGTGGTGCTGGGGAGGGTAATGCTCTGAAGAATAGTCTGATGCTGCCCATGAGTGAACCTACCTGAGGGAATTTGAACAAGGAAGGCAAAGGTGTTGGGACAGGAAGAACAACTTTTTTGTGGGCCCAGCAATGTCTTTTAAAAGTGAAATGGCACTTTAGGGCTCCTCCAGTGACAAGGCAGCCATGCAGGAGGCTGCAACCATCTGCCCAGAGAGGCTGTGGGGTCTCCTCCTTGGAGATCTTCAGAAGCTGCCTGGGCATGGGGCTGGGCACCCTGCTCTGGGTGTCCCTGCTTGAGCAGGAGTTGGACCAGGCGGCCTCCAGAGGTCCCTGCCAGCCTCAACCACTCTGTGATTCTGTGATCTCCACCAGTGGTTTTTTCCCAGTTCCCTCATTAGGAAAATGCAAAACTTTGGCTGGATCAGGGAACTGATCCAGTGGAAACAAAAGCATACCTTTGCAGTGCTTTTTCCTTTTTCTTTTTTCTTTTTCTTTTTTTCTTTTTCTTTTTCTTTTTCTTTTTCTTTTTCTTTTTCTTTTTCTTTTTCTTTTTCTTTTTCTTTTTCCAGTCTAGTTCAGAGCAAAAGTACACAAAACACTGAGTCAGTGCCACAGAGGCAGCAGTAGTGTAGCTGGAGGCAGGGAACAGCAGGAACCTCTTAACTCCCCTCCCTGGTGGGGACAGGCCAGCTCTGAAGGGGAGACCAACTTGCAGATCTGAAGCAAGCGCCAGTGAAATGCCATGCGGAGCGGAGCTGGTCAGGAATTTTTGCTTTAATTACTTTTCCCCACAAAAAAAGTTTATGTTGCAGCTTTTGGCAGGAAGAGGGCAATGGCCAGAAACTTTCTTTTTGCAATGTTTTGTAAATAATTGAAATAGGATAGTTCAAGGGGTTTTGGTTCAAAGCCAGCTTTTTTCAATTGTGAGTTAATTTATAATTTTAAAAATAAGATATCAACATCAGAGCTATTTCTAGATTATTAGCCAGGCTGTGCAGATGAAGGGGACTCTGTGGATTAATGGCTGTTCCCTGAAAAAAGCAGTGCAGTGCCTTTAGGATGGAATTTCCATCTTCTTCTTCCTTTCTCAAACACTAAATATTTACCTCTTTTTGAGGAGGAAACGTAGGGCAGGCAGAAATGATTGCTGTGGGGCACAGAATGAGGCAGGGTGAGCTGGATCAGACTTCAGGAGCTAAACCTTACTTCTCTTGGCTGCACCCTGATGAAGTGGGAAACCTGCTGGTCGGTGATTTTGAGATGAATAATAATAAAAGCTTTAACTTCAGGGAAGGCGGCCTAAACTTGACACAGTAAAGAAGGGGACCCAAGCAGAACAGATCAGCTGAGGGGGCTGAGCAGTCAATCAGTGATTCACCCTTGCAAAAAGTGAATTATGAAAACACAAGGTAGCTGTTCTGGTTAACAGCATCCTAGATAGGGACAGTGAATCTTTGCGTATGTCCTAAGCAGCATCAGATAGCTCACTTAACTCCTCAGATATGTGCCAGAGGAGTAACGGCAGGGTCTGGCCCTGCTGGAATGTGATGACTTTTAAGAAGTATAAAAGTCAAACACGTTGTTGGTAGTGAAGATATCTTCCCAAGATGTAATCATGGAAAATTCCTTTCAAGAGCTGGTGTTTAGACCTCAGAAAATGCACAGCAAATTGCATTGTGATTTATTTGTCAGTGTCTTTATAGGTTGGGCGTTACTTTACCCCACAGCTGGAGTCAATTTTTAATATTTAAAAGTGGAAAGAAAGCAAAACCTAAACACATACAGATCTGTCTGTTTTAGATTGTACTTTTCCCAAACATTACTGTTTAGAATTGAACCCTGAATAGATTTCTGCAGAGGCCAGCTGGCAAAACAGAATTAAAATAACTGGGACTGGGTAGACTATATAGAAAGACCTCCTAAACTGCAGTTAGCTGATCTGGTATTCATAGTCACTCCAGGAATAAATCTAATCTTTCCCTTTTTCTGATAGAGGACACCGGTTTTTTTCTCCATAATTTTTTAGCTCCATCTCTTTCTCCCTTTGTCTGTCTTTCTATCTTCCTGCCTTTCTCTTTCTTTCTTTCTCTCCCTCTTCCATAGCAAAGCGCTGTGCAGAGTAGGTGTGGTGCAGCGCATTCTTTAAATACAGTAGTTACTGGTTACCATGAGAGCCTGCTGAGGAAACAGATAAATAGAGTGAGGTGGCAGTGATGATTTACATCACTCTTGAATCACACACATTCAGAGCAATTAATGGAGAAATATACGATGAAGAAATTTTCCGGTGCCCATCAGCTTTTCCTCGGTTAGCCAGGAAAGGCTAACAAAATAACAGCTGCAGTAAGAAACAGATCCTATTTCAAAGCCTGTACTGTACCTACATGAGAAAATTCAGTCTGCTCTGCTTTGTGCTCAGGCTTTGTTACAACTCCGTGCCTCGTTTGCTGCAGCATTGAATGAACTGACAGGCCAGTGCTCAAAGCGCAGCTCTGAGGACCAGGATTTGGGAATTTTATTGCCTGTTCTGCCAACAATGTGCCAGGTGGTTTCAAAACTTAGACACAAAAGCGAGATACTGCGATGTAGCAGATAACCATGCCACAGCTAAGCCACGGCTAAGCCACGGTGACTGCCTGTCCATGCGGTTGTAACCTCAAGCTCTGCCACCAAAGGCTGGGCAAGAACTTATCCGAGTCTGCGGGGAAAGCGAGCCAGCTGCTTCTGCCGTGGGCTGCCTGCAGAAGGGAAGGCGCAGCTCGGCTGCTGCACGGTGAGTTGCTAAGCCTGTGTGACCAGCTCCTGTGTCTAAGCGCTGGGAAAAATCACTATGCTTCTTCATATCTTAACTACAAACTGGGATAGCATCGCCTGACTCACAAATATATTCCCATCGGCCTTGCTATGGTCTCAGAGATTCTCAGACAGAAGGGAGCAATGGAAATGTTTCTGTTGCTTTATTATTACTACAGATCCACCATACGAAGAAACAAAAAACACGGAGTCCATTCCCACTTCTCTCCTTTTTTTAGGGAGAAGTACCTGTGGAAAAATCATTGTGCCGGCTGCCAGTGGCTTCCAGCTGCTCAGAGTCTCTCTGCGCTGTGGCAGCGCACACATGGAAATAAGACCATCTTTGCATGGCATGTTGGACTTCATGCACAATTTCAGTCTCAAAGTTGCTGGTGAGCGGCCCTGGCACCCCTGCAGGGAGCCATGGATATGTTTACCAACAAAAGGGCTCTGTAATATGCAACATATGGAGATAGGAAAAACAACTCTAATTGGGAAAGGCACAATCCCATTTGGTAACATTGTTGTACCTCTTAATAGTATTTTATTTATTCTTTCTTCCCTACTGAGTCATGGCGGATGCCAAAAGCCAGGACCACCAAGCAAAGCTGGCTCCTTCCCAAAAATATGCCTTGCCTGAGTGGATTTTCTCTGTGAAGGATTGCAGGGAGATGTTCTCCTTCAAAGATTTTTATATGATTGGAAGGGATGTTGTGAGATAGGCAAAGAATGCTTCCAGCTGAGAAAGGCTTTAGCTTCCTGCCTGTCTGGTCCGGAGCAAGAAACTTTTTGGCTGTCTTCATGGAGCTGCTGTCTGCAGAC
Source organism: Chauna torquata (assembly GCA_013399475.1). NCBI lineage: Eukaryota > Metazoa > Chordata > Aves > Anseriformes > Anhimidae > Chauna > Chauna torquata. The sequence goes on from VXAL01017088.1 coordinate 400,166, forward strand.
CACAAGGCTCTTGGTTCAAGCCTCAGCTGTGAAAACGTGCACAAAAGGAGCATTTATTCAGCAGATGGGGGACATCACTGCTTGAAGAAGGCAGCTTATTCAGTGTCTGGCCAGCAGCTGGCAGTCCTGGCAAATGATCCATTTTTTTAAAATATCGACTCTCGTGGCTTGTCGTCTCCATCATGAATTTTTACGTCGCTTCTTTGAAGATCAGCACAATTACAAAAGGTTTCTATTACAGGATCAGAAGGGATCCTGCGAGCAACTCCTTGCTCCTCAGGGCATCTGGTCTGAACTGGTCAGGCTCCCTCACGATGGGATTAGTTTATCTTCCAGAAATATGCAGGGGGTGAGAAAGGTAATACAGATTGCTGTAGTGGTTAATAGGAAACACCAGTGAGAAGGGCTCATCTCAGACTACATGTATTCTGGCCAGCAAGAAGCATCTTGCTAGCTCTAGGGGCTATCTGTAGTCATAGGAAACATGGCATGGAGTTTTCCCAACAGAACTATGCTTCATGAGCAAATCTTTTTTTTTTTTTTTTTTCCCTAATCCTGCAGTGTTTTTGTTTCAAAAATCTCTTGTTCATTCAAGCTTCCACCAAACTGAGTAAGCAAAACTGGGCCTGGTTTCTGGGCAGCATACGCAAGACCAAGGACCCTCTCTCTGGGTCAGTGACTCCAGGTCTTGGTAATTCGAGACTTCTGCTGGTAGGCAGGGCAGCCCCAGCGTGGGAGCCTCAGCAGCCAGCCCTGGTCTGCGGCACTGGGGGAGGTGTGCCAGGCAGCACACCCTGAGCCTGGAGACCCAACCACTCCGGAAAGTGAGAAGCTTTCAAGCTCTGGCACTGACTGGCTCTTGGATCGCTGCGTCAAGGCAGGGATGCTGGCATCTCCCACAGCCTCAGGTGGAGCTGCCTGCTTCCCAGCTGCAGAGCCAAGTCTTGGGAGGACTGAGACAATACTGTCTGCCTACAGGGCAGGATAGTAAGGTAGGACTGCCGCAGCTCCTGAACTTAAGTAGGAAAGACAGAAAAAAGTATTTCAGGCCAGTTTGGCCCAAGCAAATTTTTTACAGACTTTTCTCAGATCAGACACTCTGGTTTTGGGCCACCTCTAGTGACGCAATGAAATGTTATAATGGCTCGCCGTACTGAAAAGGGGAATCTTGTCCAAACTGAAGAGGCCACCTAAAGGCAGCCATCTCCTTCCCTGGCATACATGCTGTGTTATTATGGGCTGCATTTGAATCTTACTCACGTGAATTATGTGCTCAGCTATCTGAATGGAAACGAATAGATTTGGACTAGATCTGCCTTTCTGCAAGAATGATCCAAATCTTACCCAACCATTGCGAAATTGTCATGTCTGTACAAAGATTCCTAAAATCGAGGAAACTAAAGAAAAGTACTTTTAGCTATGCAATTAGAGCACAGGAGTAGGAAGAGAGAAATGCTTAACATAAAAGGAAAAAAAATACAAAAACAAGGTCAGACACACAAGTATAAAGGGTTCTTTCTCTTAGACCCCAACCCATTTGATCCATAGTGAGTACATACCAATTTTTTCACTTAATCAAGCCTTTTTATCTCTGGGGCAAAGAAGACATACATGAGGAGTCTAGGGATAGAAGGATACCTGAAACTCATGTAGCCGGATCTCATGTCACACAGACAATCTCTGGGCTGATCTCCACATCATGTCTCAAACTTCTTGTTGAACACATCCATATCCAGACTTGACCAACAGAGAACCTGACACACCCCTAAATAAATTGCTCCAAAGTTAAATTCTCCTCAGCTGTAAAAATGCGTGCTGTCAGGTATTGCTAGTCTGCATGTATTCTGCTGGTAAGAGGATCTATTTGAAAAGTCGTGTGGCAAAGGAAAAGATTTAAAGGAAGTTACAAAATTTTGGTCAAGATTCAGATACAACAATGTTCTCACCCAGCTGGGGTCTAAGGAAGTTTGGCCTGGGTACATTTCTCTAGAGAAACCAAATGTGTGTTTGCATAGCCCCAGGACTGAGTGCAGCGGATAAATGTGAGCCAGGACACCATAACCCTGTCCATGTTTCCTCTGTTCAGTGTCACTTGAATGTGATGGTCTTTCTTGCTGTAGTCACCCCAGTATCTCAGCCATGGTGGTGTCCATGGTGTTGACATGCCTCTAAGCTGAACAAGGCAGTCTCAGAAAATCCGTCCCTAAGTCCTGTGGTGAAATCTCACTTCCCAGGGTCGTATGTGCTAATGAGAAGGAGAGGGAATTTCCCTTCATCCCACTCTAAGCAAAGCACTTCTTCACAACCCGGAAGAGGTACTAGCACCAGCAACTATAAAGATCTGTGTGAAGGTAAGCTCTGCCCTGTCTGAGAAACTTTTACAGAGGCTCTCTGACAAATATCAGGGCAAGAAGCTATGGAACAGCTTTGTCCTCCTGACAAAGCACTCAAGAAATGTGACTTTTAGGAAAAACCTTACTGGAGGCTCAGGGCAGTTTTACTCCCAGTTGCAAATACCAGCCATATGGCACAGGTGATCCTCCCCAAAAAGCAAAAGACATCTCTGTACAAGAGGAGGCATCCCCCAAAATATGTCCTCATCAGCACAGATGATTCAACAGCCTGCAGGGTGGGAGCAATTCCAGCAGAAGCAGTGAAATCAGCCTTCCTATTCCTGGCAAAATATGACTGAGATACTCTCCAGAGCGGCTTCTCCAAGCACTACAGCAGTGCGCTATTGCTGGGTATGAAGGAAAGAACATTAACCTTCAGAAACAAATCCTCCGCTTTTCTGTGTCGGATTTTATAGCACAAATGAGGAACATGCCCGAAGGGTCTTAGCAACACCCTGATATTCCCTTTCAACAGTTTGTTTTTAAATACGCCCAAACAAGCTGTTGTCCAGTCTCCGAGTTGTCAGGAAAGGAAGCTGTAGTGCCGTAACACTTAAATTCCTGGGTGAAATCTTGGCCGCACTTAGTCATTGAGGTATTTGCTATTTACTTCAACAGGGTGAGAACTGCACAGCTTCAGTGCCTGAAACCACAGAGAGGGACTATCTGCAAAGTTGGCTGCAGGAGGCTTTCACAGAGCCATTTCATGGGATTTTGAGACTGCTGCCCCAGGAGATGGATTCTTTATAGTTTCTTATTTGGCAATTTTGTGCTGCTTTTAAATTCTGCTATCAGATACACAGAAGTAATCTCCAAAGTGTGAGTTGTGAGCATGCACCCTGGGGCAGAAATTGCTTTTTTTGATTTAAAAAAAAAAAAATTACACGTTACTTGTGAACTCCTGGACTTGTGAGTGCTTTTGAGCAGCTTGGTCTAGGTACACATTCAAGTTGTGTCCCCATTCTGTACTCAGGCAAGACCTGCCTACAAATGATTAGTGCATCCCCCTGCACCTCAGAAGGACACCAGAAATGGGGCTAGGCAGAACCCAGTGTGCGCTGTCAGGTACCTGGTGTGGATAATCAGTGACCATATCTGAGTTGTACCATAGAGCCTGTCTGCTACCATATATAGGGATGACTGATGGTGCTCCTTTGCAGTTTGTCATTTTGTTATTATCTACATAATGCTAGTGTTAATCTATGGGGCACCTCTTTTGAATGTAGATGTGGTTTGCTGAGCCTTCAAAAGCGAGACATCCACTTTTCTACAGTATTATAGGGTTTTGTTGTTGTTGCTGTTGTTGTTGTTTTTCTGGACTGAATTGCCAGTTTTTGATAAAGATGATAGCACCTAGCTTGTATATTGCATGCTTTAACAGTATATCTCAAAATGTTTCATGAAGTTACACAGATCCCTTTTATTTCTGTATTCCTGTGGAATTTCCATATTCCTAATTTAGCTCATTGCTTTACACAGGCTGATACACCTCAGGAGAAAAAGGCAAACAGGGAGGCCTTTACTTGCTGTTGTTATCCAAAAGAACATCACATCTCTGGTGCCACACACATATGGAGATCCTGCAAGAAAGGGTAGGTGTAAACGGGTCAGTGAAAAGGGAGCCAGCAGCTGCAAGGACTTAGCCCCACACTCACGCACAGATGCTCCGAAATTGGTCTTGTCTTTGAGCAAGTGTAAAAAAACCTCTAACCTAAATTTCACCTATCATCTCCTTATGGCAGTGGGGAAGCCTAAGTGAGCGATTCATAGGACCTGAAGAAGGCAGGCGGCAGGCAGCTGCCTGGAGCTGGTCAATAGGAACACGAGGCACAGAAATGCAGATGGAATTTAACCCCAGTGGTCTAATACAAAAGATCTGCCAGTGACCAACCTGCTGCTTGGGTGGTTCTTCTGATGGTAGTTTGTGGTTTCAGTCATTACTTTCAACAAAAGAATGAGGATAATAAAGATTTCTGAGTCTAAATTAATCTTACGAGGCTCATAAATTATATTCTGTACCGGGTTTGTGTTAGGCACAAGCCAGTGGCTTTTATTTGCCTGAATGTCCTCCACTTCTGAAATATGGACAGTACATGGAGACACCAGATGCTACAAGAAACACAAGAATGATATTCACATTTATTCTCCATTAAAGCACTTTGTGTTAAATGTCAAAGGCCGGTCAGGAGAAAGTGTTTCTTGCAGACCAAACAGCTCAGATAGAACAGGAACAAAGTTTTACTTAGAACTTAGTCAGACACTGTATTTTCAAAAAAAAATAACTATGCTCACATGACTAGCAAATAGGCCAGAACAAAATGAGTGTTTTTAGATAAATTATGCTCTTATGCCAGCTATTGTGAAACTGAAAACCTACGCATGCTTGTAAATAGATCACACTTACATGGAAGGCGATCTCTAAGTACACTGTGATTCATGCAGCCTGAATATACAAGGATGGATCGTACACTGCATAGTGTTGGAGTTTCTTTCAGCATTATGTGTTAACAGACTTGTGGTATGCAGTATTACAAGGAAGCATTGGTAAGGGCACTGGGGAATGAGAGTGACTGTTTACCTGGCAGATTTTGACGAATAAAGATCCGACTGTCATTTTACTTTCCTTCTCAGTAACTACTAATGAGTCTAGTAATTACCAAAAGGACGTTGTAAAAACTTTGGAAGGTGTCATTTCACTCAATAAGGAAGGCAAATATATGGCCATCCACAGAGCAGGCTTTTGAATCTGCTCACCAGTGTAATACAGGGCACCTTTTCTTCTTTTGATTCCTTATAGGTATGACTACTCAGAAATGAATTGCTTACAGGCTAAGTGCTTTGTTGGACTGCTGCTTTGCTTAAGTGCTTTGCTACATTCTCGGTAGACTGTGGGCTCAAATCCTCATCTGTCTTCCCTGTGATTTTGGCATTTAATCTCATACTCTACATCTACAAGGCTCTGCAGGATGACAGACTCAGCAGCCTGTGCATCTCCAAGTCACCCAGCTGCCGCGGTGACCACCAGCCAACTCCTTCTGCAGGACCTCTTGACGGATGGTCAACACGCGGCTCTATTCGGACATGTATTCCCACGTCTCCTGGAGTGTGTGTGCGGGCTGTACCTCTGACCATGCCAACGAGGGTAGGAGTAAGGGTGACTGGCGCAGCCCCTCCTGGTGGGGGTCCTGTGACTGCCGTAATGAGGCAGCGGAGATGCAGTCCAAGACATGCAGATCTTGATTTGAAACTTGTTTGAGCAGGGAGGAATCTGTCCGTGGCCTTCTGAGCATTTAGAGTCCCAAGTGAGCTCCGCTTGTCAAAAACAAAGATTCAAAGACAGCACTGACAAGTTTTATACATTTTTCACATTATTGCACAGTAATGAGGACTATAAACATCCTTTATTCAGAACTGAAAGATGAGATTTTGGAACGTAAATCTTTGGCAAATTTGGTAAGGAAGTTGCCTGGAGCACTGAATTTGGCTGATGAGTGTACTTGCAGGCTTGCGAGCCAGAACAGGGCAGCGTCAGCAAACACAACAGGGAAAAGCAAAGAGCTCAGCTTTGCACACATCTACCCTGGGAATCTGCTTTCGGCCCCGTCCATCGGTCAGCACATGCTTGAATGCTTCCTTTAACTGGTGCTCTGAAACAACGCAAACCATGTGCTCCGAGGGAGGAAAGGAACTCCTGAGACTTCTGCAGCCTGAATTTTCAGCATCAAACACTAACATCATTAATTGCTTCCAACCGAGCTAGCAAAGCCAGAGCAATGCACAGACATTTGTGCATGAGCAGCTCACATTGAATGCATTTAGGAACACTGGGGCAAGTCTATTTGGAAGGCCAGCAACATTCACTAGGCAAATCAGCCGCTGCCAATTATTCACTGTGCTGTAATTCAGAACACTGTCTTTATGTTACAGATTTTGTGATCGTGGCCCCTCTTCAGAAAGACTTAGAAGCACAACGCACTCTGCTTACAGGCTCTGGCTCTGCACGGGGTTTCTGCATGTGAAGGACACCTATTTTCATTGGAAGAGACTCGCCAAGAGCAACTGTCAAATTTTGGCCCTGTGAATTTTGTTTGTGAAAGGAAAAGTTTAAATCCATTCTTTGACTTGGAAAACAACTGAGTCTGAGTTTGTGATTCATCTTGCCATTTGAAGAGACAAATTAATGAACCCTAGTAATACATTAGTGCAATTGCCTCTTTTCTCCTGTTGAAAAAAAAAAGATGATATAGAAAGAGGTTTAAAAATGTTGTCTTCCTGAGTTTCTTGAGTTACGAGGTGCATACATTATGAGCCTGCTGGGATGCAGATTTTTGAGTGCATTTCGATGCCTCCCATTCTCTTTGCCATTGAGATGTTTGCTGACAACCTAAAAGGGTGGAGGCACCTCTGCAGTTCTCTCTGGGGGCTTTTAAGGTTTATTTTACGTTTGTGCTGTATTCCAGGCTCACAGCTGTAATTTTTCTACTGTCCATTTGATATTATTCCTGGCCATAAGTTCATTTCCTTACCCAAACTGGCTCAGACCTGTTTGTAGCCATCCCATCCCCTCACCACATCTCATGCCTGAAGAAGAATCCCACAGACGGTGTATCTGTGGGAAACACTCATCCAGCGGCCCCACTTTCCCCCTGTCATGGGCAAGTGTCCTCTCTGGCCCCAGGAGGACCATGCAGTCCAGGGACTATGGTGATGGCACCTAGAGATGAGAAATGTGCCCAAGAGGCAGGCAGGTCCACCAGAAGTTTCTTACATGCAAGGAAAGCTCCAAGAGACTCTCTTAGCCCAGGCTCTCCCCTCAGCCCTTTCCTACTCCCAGTCTACTCCAGCCCCAAGGTCTGACGCGAGGCCCTAGCACACCACACTTGCACCAGGGCCGGTGCAAGGAGGAGCTGGGTTCAGCTGGGTTTGGCTCCAGTGAGGGCCACTGCTGAAGCAGCCGCACCCTGGCCTGCATTCAGCTGGCGTGGAGCTGCTCCCTGGCCATCCATAAACACAGATCATAGCTTGAAAACAGCAGGCAAGCAAAAACAAATTGCTCTTTTACCTGGGCTGGTGGGAATGCCCATGACAATGTAGCTCACTAACTCAGTTTCCCCTGTTTCTTTCCATCTGGTTTCTTGCCGAAGCATCTGAACAGCCCAAAGCTGTCAAACACTCAGGAGAAATGCCTACAAAATATAAATCATGAAGTTAGTTTAAGACATTTTTAACAGATCAATCAATCCCTTCACTGTTTTTTCTCCCTGTCTTCTGAGGCATTAGGACATGTGTGCATTACATTTTGAGTTTTTCTTCTACTGCCCTTCCTTCTTTAAATAAAACCTAAGATTCTCACTCAATTACTTGCTTCTGCAGCTCTAAGAAAAAAAAAAAAAAACCACAGAAATATGATGACACGTGTTAAAATCAGTGTTGGCAGCAGTATCTCTTATGCTGAGTTTTTCCATGGCAGAGCATAACTTTGCGACTAGTCCAGAACATGGAGCAATGCATCGTTGAGTCACAGTCTGGTAGCCAACTGCCCCTTAATCTAGGGATTTATTATATTAGTAGATAACTTCCCTTGGCAAGCTAGTTGTCCTACAGATGAAGAAACCAAACCTTCACTCTGTGGGTGTACAACTCGGACAAGCCATTAAGACGCATCATTATCAGGTAAGAACCTGTTGTGACCCCTCCAAGCCTCTCATACAGCCCTCATATCACACTCTCAGTTGAAGAAAAGCTCTCAGTGCTCACTAGAGTGCTTCTGCACAGAGCTGAGCTCTCAGAAGAAGTAGCATATTGATTTTGCACATATATAAATACCCTGTATTGTTATCAATAACGTATTTCATCCTCTACAAAGAAAAACATTCAATGCTGAATGTCCACTGTCAACATCAGTACTTTCACACTTTCTGTGAGGGGGAATATTTTGAATTCCCCAATCTTTACCAAGAGAGAGATAACCAGCCATGATGTAAAATATCCATACTTTGATGGCACCCATTTTATATTCAGGCTCAGGACTTCGAATAATTGAGTTAGTGTGGTTTCTGTTTATAGCTAGTTTCTGCTCAATTTCCTCTCCTGCTTTTCCCACAGTAACTCAGTGTGGTGGGGTTTGGGCTGCAGACTCTACAGGAAAATGGTTAAATCCAAGTTAAAATTTGCTTCACTAAAAATACACTCGCAGTTCATACAAACCTATTTATTGATCCCATTTTCAGAAAGCTTTACCTGTGACCTAACTGAACTTGACTACAACCCTGTAAGCTTTTGATGATATGAATTTTCCCAGATATTGCTTAATGTCTGTTTCTAATTCGTATGCATGTTCCTGATCTCTGACAACTGGCTGGTTTATTTTTAATATCATTGCTGCACATGAGCAATAAAGGGTGACACTTCTTCAGAAACCCACAAACTCGCTATGAGCTTCTTCAGTTACAAAGGAAAAAAGCAAAGCCTAGTCATCAAGGAGAAATCACCAAATCTGGGGGAGAAGTTGCAAACATGAGGAAAAGGTCCTCACATGATTTGCAACCCACATACATTTTTTTGGCCACTCAGTTTTTTTGCAATTGCTGGTCAAGTATTATGCAGGAAATTCCAGCTCCGCTGGTGCTATCAGAACTGCTCCAGCACTCTGAAGTTAACCTAAAGCTGCCCTATGTAGTCAGATGTGGTTTTCCCAATTGCAGAGGATCCCTGGGGAAGGGTGGAGAAGGTCACCAGATGGTCACATGCCGGGCTACCACAGCCCGTCCAAGGCTCCCTGACTCTTGGGAAGGCATTTCACAGGGGAGAGTCACAGTGGATTTTCAGAAAAAGCAACCATAGGTGAGAAAGTACCATCCTGGGGCTAAACAAGCACTCAGAGGACAACACTAGGCTGGCCTAAAAGCCCATTGTGCTTCCTCTCCCCAACTTGAATGCAACTACAATCTTCCTCGCCAGTGGCACCATCTCTCCTGCCTGCTGGAGCTGAGTGGACGAGCAGCACGAGCGTGAAGGCAAACATAGTTGTTCTTGGATGAGCCATGGAGGGAGAAGCTGAGCCCTCCTTAGGCCCCAACGGCTAGGGCCACACCACCAAGCTATGCACTGGGCAGTTATATCTACAGAGTGAAGGGATGTTGCACTTTACATTTCTAGACCTGATCATGGTTTATTCAGGGAGTTTATAAATATACACATGTAAAGATCAATTCTTTTCCAACAACCCCACTTCATTTTTCTGATAGCTTCACACCTTTGGTTGGTAAAGGTGAATCTGTATAACTAATGCGCTTCCACCTTGCAACATACCAGATCTATTGTTACACAATTTCTCTCTAGCATTAGAAAATATCAATAAAGTGAACATTAAGCTGGTAAGGAACTGACATATCATAGTGACATTCATTATCAAATCAGGCTAGCTTTATTAAGGCTCTGTCAGGGTGGGTGCTGAGCCTGGCACTGTTTGATATCTTCACCGTTGATCTAGAAGCACAAAGTCATTGATAGCAAGATATTTGGTAACAGAAGGGTAAATAATTGCGAGGACTGGACAGTTATGCAAGACTGAGACTCTGCACTGATTCTAAATACCTTGTAAAATGGGCAAATTCTGCATTATATACTACTGAACAAGGAATGGAGATCAAATCTTTGCAGAGAGAGGGGATTTTAGCCTTGGATGGGTGACTTGGACTAGGATCTAGGGGTTCCAGTAAACAAATACCTTACCAGAAACTTCCCGTGCAATAACATAGAGGAACTGATAGTGAGCAAAACTAACTGAAGTCTGCCATTGAGTATGAGCGTTGAAACCACGGTACCGTATATCACCAGCATTTTCTTTCTCAAGCTTTTTAGAAGGCTTCTGGGAAACTGAAGATGATGCAGAGACATAAAGATATTGGAGGGCTGAAGAAAATGCCTTATTTGGGGATATTTAAAGAGATCAGTTTGCAAAACTGGTTTAAAAAAAAAAAAGATTATAAAGAAATAATCTGCAACCACCTTAATGGAATATCCGATTAGAAGGGGCGCTTCATTTTCAGGAAGAAAAGCGTAATGAGAACCATGAATGGGAGATGAAGCCAAATGAATTCACATTGGAAATAAAGCACAGATTCTTAGCAGTGAGAACAATTAACCAGTGGGAAAAAAGTTGGAAGGGATGTATTTTCCGTAATTTTCTCATAATGTCCCCTGTTCAAGTCTGGATGCCTTTCTGCAAGCTAAATTTTAGCTAAAAAAAAAAAAAAAAAGCCTAGCTGTTGGACTCAGAAGCAATGGGAAGTGATTGAATAGCTGGAGATACATAGGAGGTTGGGCTCAGTTGGCAGTCCCTTCTGGGCTTAAAAATCCCCTGAATCTACGAGCTGTGTTTCTGAAAATCTGCCTCATCTTATAACAAGTGTAATAGGCAGAGAAATGTTCTTGGAATGGATAACCGTCAGTTTTGATCGGCCAGTGATACATATCACTTAATGAAATCCAAAATAAGGTGACAGATACTATCAAAAACATCACTGATAGAAATTGTTCAGATGTTTGTTGTGAGCCTCTGTTGTTGTATTTCTTTGTTTGTACATTTGCCGAAGGACTTGTTGGCCTGCAGAGGTGATTATGTGCCTTATTGTACGGATGGGAAGAAAGCACTCTTTTCATGTAGATGATGCAGACCATATTGATTGCAGTAGTCAATTTATTAGAGAAGCAAGCTCCAAAATGCATACCATTTAGTTGCTTGGGGATTATAGTCAGTTGCAATTTTTCTGCTAATTTAAGTTATTGTAGAAATAAAAATATTTCCATGTTGATTTTATTTCAATAGCAATGAGATTGCATGTCTAGTGCACAGCTTTATTTGACAGAGAAACTTGCATCTGTATTATATCACTGACAGCTAGAGCATTTGCCTGCAGAATACTAGGGAAAGGTCATGATTACCAAGAGAAGCATAAATGTGTATGCACTTACTAGCTTATTTGACTTGGAAGCTTACAGCTAGATGTAGCTGAACAGAGTATTGCAATAGGTAGGGATATTTCTCAGAGAGGGGTGTAATCAATTCATAATTTTTAAAGAAAACCATGAATGTACAGTCAATCTACTGTTCTTGCCTTCAATGGGCTTGTTGGTCTGTGATACATTATTTTAAGCAGCAGCTGCTTATTATAAGATTTGTGAAGGTCCTGCTGATTCTGAAAGAGCAGGTTTCATGCAGCCAGACTGAATAATAATACTGTGTTAGGTACTTTGCTTCCCACTCTGGTTGTGATCAATTTAAATTCTTCAGGAAAAGAACATGTTCTTGTTTGTTGGTGTCTCGTGCCTGTCGTCTTTTCCCTCAGTGGATAATAACTAATATTTCCCCAAATCTGGCTTTGTTTAGATTTTCAGAAGATGTAGCAGTGATTGCACTGAATAGCTCAAGCTCCAGAGAGGGGGAAAGTTCACCTCCCTTGGTAAAACTCAGCACGCCTCTGAAATCATCCAGGCTCCCAGCTCTAGCTGCCTTTCTCTCCCCCACATCACAAAAATAGCCCTTGAGTTCAAAATGATCACATACTCATCTTACATAAAATGCACGGGTTCCCAGAGAAGCTTGTGTCCTATTTGCTGAGGTGTTTACGGAATGATTTCAGTCCCTGCACATGATGGAAAAATTCAGGGCTTGTGCTACTGTTTCAGAGCTAATACATGGGCTGGTGATGATGAAAAAAGGAATATTGGAAATAATAATGGGAACAGTGCTTTTACTGATGGTTCTTCAAAAATAAGATGGACAAAATAAATCTGTGTTTAAAAAGAAAGCTGGAAGCATAGGTATTATGTCTATATTGCCCGCCAGCTCTGCACCTAATACTGTTCTGGGGCCCAAATCACATGCCATGTAGATAGTCTGGACAGATACCTATTCTCAAGTATGAGTTTTATGTGATCAAGGGAGAGCATTTAGATCTGTCCTGCCTTAGAATGTGTGGGTTGCACAGGCACATGAATGCCTAAACCACGTCCATTACTGTACATTTACCCCACCAGTCCCTGCAGCTGCATCCCACAGCCGACATCAGGCAAACAAGTCTGCTGCAGAGGGTTTTTTTGGTGGGCTTGACATAGTGAGCATCAGAGACTTGCTGGGGAATCCCTGCCACAGATCTTCCATCCCTGCAGCCGGTCACCGGGCTGCAGCGGGGATGGAAGCTCTGTGAGTAGCTTTTCCTCTCAGCTCTGCAGGGAGCATTAGAGGAAAATCAAATCCATCCTTTTGTGCCCTGCTTGCCAGCTCCCCAGTAGCTCCCCAGCAAGCTGAAGATGGCCTGGTTAGGCACTGCTGATCCTTGAAGGTGGAATCACACATTTTCTTCTTGTTGGTACAGGAAGTGAAGAGGACAAGCCATGGTCAGAGGTAAGACCTGAGCCTTTGTACATTGCCTTTAAACACTCCATGTCTCTAATTTCACTTGTGTCCCAGGGCACCAGCACATCTCCCTTTATTCCTGCTGCAGTTGGACCTGCTTCTACCTGCTCCTGCTCTGCCTTCTGGAGTTACCAGGTGCATCCTCATTGCTACCATCAAGGTACGCTCTGCTCAGCTGAGGGCAGGCGGCCACATGAGTACAGGACTTGCCATTGGATTACACTTCCCAGTCCAATGTCTTCCTCTGACAAAGGTGCTCCTGCAAAACACCTTGTGACCAGGGCACAGCCAGTCACTAAGCTGCATGGGCGTGGAGGAATCCTATCCCTGCAGCAGTTGTCTTCTCCTCTGCCCGGTCTGGGTGAGCTGCTAAGCTGAACTCTCCCGTGTCTTCTACTTTCAGACATTGCTTTATTCACACATACCTGTTTAAGACAAACTCAACATCACTACTGAGTCCTGCCAACCCACCACCTTTCACAAGTTTTTGTGATGTCTTCTTGTTTTTGTGATGTCTTTCTCAATGTGAGTGCTGGGGTAGCCCTGTCAGACATGAAAGTGAGCCTTTCCAATCCCTTCTCCTCTCTGATATGCTCCTTGCAGGACAGCACAGCGCAGACCGACTGATGCCTGTGAAGGGCAACAGACCTACCAAGGCAGTCTGCAGCCCTGCACCAGGCACAGGGACCTTGACTCAGGATCCGCCGCTGGCCCAGCTCCCAGCAGGCATCTCAACTGAGAGCCAGCTCTGCGGCACAGCTCCTGCTGAACTGTTAAGGAGCCCGCAGGAGGCACGGCGCTGATGGGCAGCACACTGTTGGCACTTTTTTTTAGTAGCATGCTCTTTGGTGGCACACTGTGTGGTTGTGGCTAGAAAAAAACTTCAGGATTTTCAGAGTTAGGACATTCTGGTTCAGCTTTTCCTACTCACTGGTTGCTGGCAGTGCCTGACCCCATGTGCCGCAACCTCCGACCAGCCTGTGTCTGTCTGTCCAGGCAGGCATGCATGGTCATTGCTCTGCATCTGCCCTGGTTTTAGGAACCTGATGCTAAGTTCCAGCAGACATTTACCTTGCTTGCAACTTTCCCAGGGGCCTAAGGTATCTCCAAAACTAGACAGTTACTGAGCTGTGGTGTTTGGGAACCATATTTTGTGCTCTGGCTCTGGCAGATCCATGCAGACAGGACCAGTATGTCCAAGTCCTTTGGAGAATCCAGCCTCAGGAAAAAGTTTCCTTGATGGCCTTTTTGAAGCCCAGGTGATTTTCCAGCTCCAACCCAAGTTAGTGCCTTTGAGAGGCAGTTGATCAATCACAGACTTGTCTAAACACAGTTCCCATCTGTTGATAGCATTATAGGTTTTTGCCATTTTTCCAAGGGAAGGAAATTCCCAAAAGCCTAATAACCAATGTGATTTGCATTAAATGCAATACACCAAAGTCGCCCTAATTTAACCAGGAGATACAGTGTCCTGCTATCTGTGCCCTACTGTGGTTCAGGGATTTATCCCAGTAAGTCCTAGCAAGAAGCTGTTTAACCAGCAGGGCCCAAACTCAGAGTTTGCAAACAGACCTTAAAATAAAAAATGTAGGTTAAACTGAACAGGCGGCTTGGCATTCCTTAACACAGAGGCAATTTGTTTTCATAACTTCTGTAACTACAGCCTCTCGCCCCTAGGCACATAAGCACCAATCAACCTGCAGGGAATCATTAGCTTAAAACAATTACCCGCAGATTTCTTTCAGGTCTCAGGAGTGCTGGGGACTGTAAAGCTTATCGTTTGGCATTCACTGCATCCTTAACCTTTCCAAAGGCAGCTAGAGAGAACAGAAACCAACAGAGAGCCTTTCAAAAATCTTTTAATAGCTGCTTTCTCCGTTTGTGTTTATAGCGACCATAGCCATTGCAAAAAGCTTTCTAAAGCACTCCGGGCCTCCCTGGAGCAAAGTCTGGCTGGTGCTGGGCATTGTAATAGCAGCACATTGTTTTGCAGGTGCAAAGTCACTCTAAACCCTTCCCTTCTCCTCTCTCCAGAGACCTGAGCTTGCCATAATTTTCCACAGCAAGCCGTCCAAGTCTGGTGTCATTACTGCAGATGTGGTTTCAGCACAGTGCATGGGGCTGGGAATTGCACTGGCAGCTCACTAGTGCTGTGCCTCTGAGCTGGGGACCTCTCTCTGGAATCACCATGCTGGCTGAAGACTAACATCTTAATGAGTTTTGCAGTTCAACTTCAGTCAAACCATGGGTGGGTTTACCCTCTTAAACATGGCACTTAGGTACATGGCTTGGTGCAATTGATGCTTTATGCCTTTATAAGCACAATCATTGAGAACGTTTTTCACTCATGAACAGAAAAGTCCAGATCCTCCAAAGCAGCTGAGATTGTTTAATGAAACTGAGGGGCAGGGACAGCAGGGACTAGTTAGTGGCTTCTAATCTTCTGTTGTACTCTGGCTTCAAACTGAGTTGGAGGAGCTTAGTGCCATTTAATGCTTTTAGCTCCTAAAAGGTTTGCTGCAAGACAGAGCACTCCATCTATTCCCTCACCCTAGTACACTTATTCCTAATACAGGCTTAGGTGGAGAATAAAGCTGAAAATCTAGTTTCCCGGAAATTTGATTTTTCTGTACTTTTAATCTCCATATTCTCCAAGAACCAGGCTCTCTGTACATTTATGCTGTCTGCACCAAAGATAAAAAGTCCCTAATCTCTTCATTTTTCAGTAGGTGGATCCACAGCTACTGCTGTGTTTGTTACATGTGTTTTACAAGAGGCTAACAAAATCACCA
Source organism: Chauna torquata (assembly GCA_013399475.1). NCBI lineage: Eukaryota > Metazoa > Chordata > Aves > Anseriformes > Anhimidae > Chauna > Chauna torquata. Next base: position 415,771 of record VXAL01017088.1, read on the forward strand.
GTAATCTTCATTCACAAAAGGAATTTCTTCAGACCGCAACCCTTACCATTGGAAGCATCCTTACAAAAAGCAAGTGACTCTACAGTGAGACTCCTGTTGAGGCCAAGAGAGCTAGATCTCATCCATAATTACTAGTATCTCCAACATCACAGTGACACCTAGGAACAAAGCAACGAGAGGTCCATGATCTTTCTGCTCCCCCACTCAAGAGTCAAGAACTAGCCCAAACATGCACTCAAAGGTGCAAAGAAAAATAAGAAAATGCTCTTTTCAGTGGTCTCCATGCATGTGCATCACAGCAGCTTCCTTGCCCAAGGAATCGCGTAGGTGTGGACTTATAAAGATTTCACATTCTGTTCCAGACATTCTCACAACAGTTCCAAGTGCTTCACAAGGTCAACAGTCTACTGTCTGTCCTCCTCACATGGCTGCAGAGGAAAAGGTGTAAAAGCTGATGTATTAGATCTGCTCACTTCCGACTTGGCTGCCAAGCCACCGAGCAGTGACAGTCACTGAAGGGTGAGTGCCAATGCTTGTCTTTGCTTCTCTCTGAGCAACTTTTTAAATTATATGCTTGTTCCAACAGTCCAGCCACAAGGAAAATGTATTGTTGGTTATGGGTTAAGTGGAACACATGATGTTAGAGTTTTAGACAGGCACTTCTTGTTTCATCCAGAAGCACCCGTTCAGTTGCTCTCTTCATAGGAATGATGCAGAGCTCTCTTCTACATCACCAACAGTCTTGATGACATGACTGCTAGACATCAAATTTCAAGGGACAGTCCAACAGGAAGCCATCCTTGGATGGCTCTCCCTTGGAAGCCATCCTGTGTTAGTCAGCACAGATGTCACAGCCTTGCTTACCAATCTAACCAGTAACCATGGTTTTGACATTTTTAAAAGTTTTTGTATCCATATATTTCTTCACATTTGCCTATTTTTTCCTGTATTTTATGTCTAAAATGTGACTTTTATAAGGGATTTCTAATGCTGCTTTGTGTCTGTTAAGAATTGTTATCAGAGAAAAAGCCCCTGACCCAGCCCTCCTGAGGACTCTCCCTAGGGCATGCTCAGCCCCATGGGCCAGGGGTGACATGCAGCAAAGTGAGTCAATGGAAAGGCTGCCCAGCACAACTCACAGACTGAGGGGGGTGGTATGAGACTTATTTTGGGATGTTTAGAAGGACCACAGGCAGGGAAATGAAGTGAGCAAGATTGTTTGGGAGGAACAACCACGGGAAAACAGAGAGACAAGGAAATAAAAGGGGCTGGTTGCATGTAAACATGGGGCTGGTCAGGCTTGAGCTGGATCAGCTCAGTCTGTCCTGTCTTCTCTTTAAACTCCATCTCTATTTTCCAGGGTGAGTGGACTTTCTTCCCTGCAAGCATGAGTGTGTGAGGAAATCCAACTGCCAGCCACTGCATTAGGACCACAAGTCATAAGGGCACACATGCCTGGGGGGCCAGCAAGTGAGGGCTCATACGTCAGCGTGTGACTGCTAGTGAATATCAGGCTGGACTAGCTGGTAAGGAGAAGCAGCCTGGGAGCCGAGTATCATAAGCCTGGGTTGGATGTGTGCGTGTCTGTGAGTGTGGCCACAGGAGCAGCTGGCTACTGGAGGCACCAGGAGGTCCAGGACAACTCCTGGACAGACTGTGGACTCTCAGGGCCAACTGGGAGGTCCATCTGTGTCAGTGTGCATGTGCGTGTGTGTGTGTGTGCGTCTCTGTACGGAGACAAGAGGATGCAAGGGCTAGCGGCTTGGTGCCTGACCTTACTGGGGATCCATAGAGTGTGGTGGGAAATGTGTGTGTCTGCGAGTGACGGAGTCTGTAGCAACTGGAGATTGGCTTTGGGGGCTTGTATGTCTAGGTGCCAGCAACTGGGGTAACCTGGCATCTACGACCCAGCTACTGAATAGACAGAGCGTCTCAGGCCAGTTACAGGAGGGATCCGTATGGTATATATATGTGCATTTGCCACCAGAGGACTTTTTGCCTTACCAGCCATGGAGTGGAATAGGATAAGGCCTTTGGTGCTGTTTGTGTTTCTGTGAGTGCTGACAACTTCTGCCTGTGTTAATCTATGTGGCCATCCTTGTTCAGGTGTGTGTGTGTATGTGTGTTGCATATGTGTGTTTGTGTGTGTGCCTATTGAGAATACCTGTTCAGTCCTGAAACTAGCAGGACCTGGCAACAGGCAGCAGCAGATTTGCATCTATCAGCTTGCTGCATTCAGTGACTCCTAAAAGATTACTTCTGGGTCCTGGCTCCTGATCCTACCTTCTGCTGCCTTGCCCTGCCACCTCTTTCTGGTTTTCTTGCTAGGTCTTGCTCCAGGGTTGATTGATCCTGATCCTGAGACCCTGCCATGCTGTTTGGACTACATGGTGTGGACCTTTGCTCCAAACCCTGGCCTACAGTCTATCTTGCCCCTTGCTGTGTATAAAGCATCATCTGTGTAAGTAAATTAAAAAGCACCAGAGACCATTCCTAGGCACTGAACTCAATCACAGTAACTGTAAGGTTGTACGAACAACCCATGTCATGCCTTGGGGCTGTGCCAGCAAACACTCCTAAACAGCTCAAAGGCGTGATTTGGGAAGTAGATCAAGTTAGGGTTTGCACGCACTCATCCTTTTTTGGAAGCTAAGCGAACTAACAGGCATAAATAAGGCCCATCCTGTGCCTGTTAGCCTCAGTGCCAGAGATTCAGCCTGCGCACATTTGACTTACTAACTGAGTTGTTAGTGCAGATCCCTTCATTAGGTCCTGTACCCTTCACGTGGTCACTGACAATGGTCCCCATGTACTGAAAAGTTCCTGGCTCCTCCAGTCCTTGATATCAGCCTGCCTGGGCTATGGCTGCTGGCCCTGCTTCCTACCCAGCTCTCTGCTGGATCCAATATCAGGTCGTGCCACCCACCCTCATGCTCAGCCTTGGCCCACGCCTTTGCCCACATCACCCCTTTTGAATCCCATCACTGATTCTGCTGGTCTGGAAGATCGAGCTTTTGTCTGTACTACCTATCAATTTTTCTTCATCAAGATCCAGATCTAGATCAAGATCAAGGTACATCCACATTCCCTGCTCATCCTGAAAGCCCTCTTTGCAAACCCTCTCTCCCAAAGCCTACCCAGCAGACACTTGCAGCAGGTAGTCCACTAATGAGCTGAGGCTACTGCTGTTCAGGTTGACTGAGACTGTTTTATTGTTTCTTTGTGCTCCCCCCAACCCTGTCTACCACATGTATCCAGCTCATGTCGTACTGTAACAACACAGTGTCCTCCCCAGCCTCTAAACAGTGGACAGTTAAAAAGTATTAGGCTGAAGCCTCTAGAGTAGCAAGGCAGCATCCTGCTGTTGAAAGGAAAGTGTTGGCAAGTCATTTTTACTCTCCCAAATGACCCTTTGGGATACTTTCCAGGGAGTACTGGGTCTTTTTTCCCACAGATCTCTGCCCAACTAGTGATCCAGTGTAAGTGTACAGGAACTGAGAGAGGTCAAATGCCTCTTCAAAAAGCAGAGGATACGAAAGCAAAGAATGAGATAGCAGAGAAAACCAAGAGCACTGAAAGGCTTGAGCTCTGCCCCTACGCTCAGGGGCAAGAAGAGGTTGGCGAGATGTTGAGACATCTTTCTCTTGGAAATAAAATATTTTTTGACTTGCATTTCTCAGCACCAATGAAATTCAGAGAAATGAAGAGAAATGTCCAGTTGTGAATTGGAATCCTCACACAGCGTTTCTCATTATAACTCCATCAGTGACATCAATCCCCATGTGCAAGATCTCAGTGATTCCCTCATTCCCTTCTCTGCACCAACCTGCATGGCTGGGCCACGGCAGCAGCCTGCTGTGGGGTGCCAACGATAAGAGATGAGGTGCAACACCTCCTGTTCCCTGGTACTGCCTTCAGAGACTAGGTTGCTGTAGTCATATTACAGGTCCAACTGCAATGCGTGAGGGATGTGGGCTGTGCTGGAGATGACATTTTAACCACGTGAATCTCCCCTCTGCCTCCCCCCTCCTTGGTCAGTCAGAATTTGTTTCTCAGAATTTGTCATTGACGATCTCATTCCTCCTGCTACAAATTCAAGACCTTCCTAAGCAGATGCATAAAGTATTTGCTGGTAGGAGGCAGATGAGAACCAGCACGGAATAACAACTGACTGGTCGTCATGACCCATAGTTTACACTCTTAAGGGACTGGATTAGTAAGTACTAAGGGATTAACGCATTCAATAAACAGTGAGGAGCACAGGGAAATTTCGTACTGATGGAAAAGGGAGCGCATCCCCCATCACCAGTGATGGTGCTTTTATTTAGCACCAGCATGAAAGTCACCCCAGAGAGTCAAGAAAGACTGAATTTTGCTACAAACAAACCATGATCATTCCTTTCTTACAGATCTACAAAACCAAAAGATGAAGGGAATGAAGAACCAGCCTACAGCCAGTCCTGAGAAAAGCCTCAGTTACAAAACATGCCTTGATAAATGAATGCAAGTTGGCTGGGAAATGAGCACTGTCACAGAGATTGAACACAGGCTGTGAGTCCATAAACAAAGAGGGATGAAAGATAAATATAAGGAGCTGATGGGAGAGTATCTGGGGCATGGATTGGGTGTGGGGAGGGGAGGGGAAGAAGGCTAGAAATCTGCTCGAAGTCTGGTTTTATTTAGTGTCTATTAATGATCTGGAAGGAAGCAGTAAACACCACATTCATTCAATTTATATTTGATGTAACGACTCCTATGAATTAGAGAGGTGTTGTGTAAACCAATGGGGACGGACACAAAACACAAAGAAACCTAGACAGGCTGGAAATAACAAAGCGAGAGCCAAGTGGATGGGCAAAAGGCAATGGTCTGCAGGAGGAAGCACAGCCTCAAATGCAGACATGAAGCGGAGAAATGTGCTTGAAGAAGGGAGACAGAAGGTCTTAATAATGGCAAAGACCAGCAAATTGGCTGTGAGCTTGTGGAACAGACTCATCCCAAAGGAAGCAAGAGGGTAAGTATCTGGACCTATTGATTTATGAGGAATTAAGTCAATGAGATGAGTTTGGCTGCATGACAGCTGAGCAAAGAGATCACAGTGTGTTCAGGCGTTAATGCTGAGACAATCTGCCGGAGGTGAGGAACCACCCTGGGGACCTCTGTCTATTTGGACAGTGTAAACACCACAAAGGAGGAGGACTGATTTATGGAGTGGGGAGGAACAAGGGTCAGAAACAAGCTAAAAGAAATATAGGCTGGCTCAGTGACAGGGTGAGCCGTACTGCCCTGTGAAACAGCTACCTGCAAAGGGGTCTGACATTTCTTCTTTCTGAATCCCTTAAAACTAGATTGCATGAAAGACATATGAGAGAATGTGCTCTAGGAAACAGGTTTTTGTCTTTGAGAGGATGGACTGAAAGAATATACAGGGCAATGGCAGCCAGGGTGGCTGCAGTCCAGATAAAAGGGTTTGTCTGCTAATACATGTCATCTGTTGTAAAATCCTAAGAAGAGGTGAGCCTCTCTCTCCCCTAAACTGCACACACAGCACAGTTGTCTGGGAAGGCAAAAATTGTAGAACCAGGGGACAACTAATGAAAACACAAGGAGGAGTGAGATGCCAAGGAACTAAAGTGGGCGGCCTGCCAACAGGTAACATGAAGGAAAGAGTCAGGTTCAGGACCTTGACACTTCACAGCTCAGGGGCTGGAGTATTCACCGGGGACATGGGAGCCCTGAGCTCACTCCCCCTTCCACCAGGCTGAATTTAAGCCCACATCTCTCAGCTCCCCTGAGAGTGTCCTAGATAGTCCGCTAACGGGCTGAGACTACTGCCTAGCACTCAGCCTAGCAGGAGGAATGGTGGTTACCATCCCTCCCATTGATGCTTGTATCTGCTCAAGGGTTTACTGAGTTACAGGATGACGAATGAAAATGATGTTCTCATCGTGCAGGAGGCCACAGATGTGGCTTGCAGTCCCAAGAAAAAATACTTCGTCATTCAGCAGGAGTGACTGCTCTAACAGCAGAGTTAGAGGAAGGCATTCACGCCATCTCCTCTTCAGGAGAAGGAAGGAGGCATGAAAAACCTTCAACGGAAGAAAAGGCAGAGTGGCAGAGTAGGCTGTGAACTTCCAAGCTGGCTGCCCAGCACAATACAGATTTGGGTGGCTCTGGAGGCAGGACCAGAAGCAGATGATTAAGAGGAACTTGGCTGACAGACATGCAGATGGCTCAGGAATTTAGGCAATCTGAGGGTGAAGTGGAAAGGGCATGGGAATTTCAAGGTTTGGTTTTGGTTATGGGGTACTTTAATCTAACACTAATATCTTACAGGATCATTGTTTTAAGGCATTAAAACCTCTTACATGCACCACAAGAATGTTCAGAATATACTGGAAAATCACCCTTCATTTAGATAACTCCTTTCCCCAGACAAGCAGCTATAATGCATTGTACAATGAGATCTCATGCTCTATGCTGCAGGGAAGGAGAAGAGGAAAATGAAAGAAGAAATCTATTGAAAATAATGTCTTCAAGACTAAGACACTGGGAGCAGGCTTCCCAGCTGCCAGAGGAAGATAAGGACAAAAGCGAAAGTGAGGAGCATTTTAATGTGTCAGTGGTGACAGAAGCATTAGACTTGGCAACAAGCTCTATTTCTTTACTTAGGCAATAGTTAATGTTTTTGAAAAACTACACAAGGATGGAAATGAATTTCAAAAAAAAAAAAAAACAATTACGCCTTACTGCAGAGAGCTGGGAAGGCACCCAAACTCCAGCTCCTCATGAGCAAGGAAGAAGGAAGGAGTTTCACCGTACAGATTCATAAAAGGTGTTCAAACATTAAGCATTTCTACTTTGATTCCCCTTATTATACAGAACATTCATGAGTGAAACAGCTGTCTCCGAGAACAGTTGCTCAATACCTTCAGTTCCCAGGAGGCACTGCTCACGCAGGCTCATGCTTTCTACATACTGCTGCTAGAGTCGCTGAACTACGCAATAGCTGAGGCTGGCAGGTACCTCTGGAGCTCATCTAGTCAGTCCCTGCCCAAAACAGGGTCAGTTACTGCAGGTTGCCCAGGATTGTGTCTCGTCAGGTTGAGTATCTCCAAGGATGGAGACTCCACAAGCTCTTTGGGCCAGTACATGACCACCTTTGCACTGAAGAAGTGTTTTCTGATGTCTCAGCGGAATTTCCTGTGTTTCAGTTTGTGCCCATTGCCTCTAGTCCTTTCACTGGGCATTGCTGAGAAGAGACTGGTCCGATCTTCTTTACACCCCCTTCCCTCAGATATTTATACACATTGATGAGCCTCCTTCTCAGGGCTGAACACCCCCAGCTCTCTCAGTGCACCCTTGTAAGTCAGATGCTTGAGTCCCTTAAATATCTTCATGGCCCTTTACTGGACACGATCTATTATGTCCATGTCTTCTTGTACTGGGGAGCCCAGAGCTGGACACAGCACTCCAGATGCGTCCCACCAGCACTGAGCTGGGAAGGATGTCAGTGATTCCCCTCATTGCCTGAAGGATCCCCTCCCTCGACCCGCTAGCCGTGTGCCACCTAACGCAGCCCCGAGCTGGCTCGTGGCCGGCCTGCTGTCCACCAGGAGCCCCAGGGCCCTTTCTGCCGAGCTGCTCTCCAGGCCGTCAGCCCCCAGCCAGAGCTGTTGCAGACCACTGGTCTAAGGCAGTGTTTGAAACTCTTCAGAAATAAAGCAAGAGTCTCAGTTCTGTGCCCCTTTACATGGGCACGGTGAGGCTGTCCCACAAAGAAACCTTCTTCCCTCTCCCCTGAGGACTGGGCAAGCAGGAGAGGAGATTTCAGCTAGCTACTGGAAAAGACTTTTTAATGGTGAGGAAAGTAAAGCAATGGAAAATTATGCAAGGAGATTGTGAAAAGTCTGTCACTTAGACAAGTGCCTAACAGGAATATATTAGGCCTAGATGATCCTGCTGTCAGGGCAGTAGAGTGGATTAAATGAACTTTCAAAGCCTTTTCCACAGTTCTCAGCTAATTCAGTATATGAAAATAAAGGCCTCGATATTTGAAAAACAAAAACAAAAACAAACCTGCTATTCTAAGTATGGCACCTATCATCTGGCACAGCACTGAAACTCAGCTACTTATTCCCAAAAAGGCATTTTATGGTCTTCTCCCCTGCAGGAACCTGGTGTTCTGCAAACACTGATAATTTATCTTCCCAGGGCTCCTGAAGACGAGGAGGAAATATTAACTTCCATGTTTACCCATAGCAGCTGAGTTGTAAAGACATAAAAGTCAAAATTGCTAAAAGAAACTATAACTTCAGTTTCTGAACTGAGATGCTTAAAACAACAGGTTTTTTTCAGAATCTGCAACATATCTTCAAAGTACGGTTCCCATACTAGTGAGTATTCACCATATCCCAAACCAGTTTCCAGAAAATCAGTTACCATCTGTGAAAAGTTTTGAGTTAAGTGACCAGCCCAGCATTTCATAGGAATGATGTTTGAGATAATAACAACAAAATCCATAATAGCAACAAAATCCAACACCAGGACAACGCTCAGTTTCCCAAACCACAGTACAATCCTTTCCTATCTTGAAATCCTCTGCCATTACCCTCCAAATTCCAGTGTCTGCAATGAGGTAACCATGATTCATCCCACAGCAGGTCCATCCTGTACAGTGAGAGGAAAAAAAGAAAAAAAATAGAAAAAACAGGCTGTGGTCATGCAATTAGAAATTGGATGACAATGCACGCAGTAGACCTGAATTATGGCAACTTGAGTTCTGGCATTCTCTACCCTGGCTTGACAATTATGGTGTTCTTTTCTTATGGGTTTATTTTTTTACTCTTTCAAATAATTTCTTAGGTTTTTACAAAAGCAGACTGGAAAGACAAATTCCTCTTATGAAACCAGCTGATCCACAGCTGAGTAAACAGCAGAACTGAAACTTTTGTATCCTCCACACAGTTCAGTGGGCCTACAGAGATACTCTGGCAGAGCTGCTAATAACGATATGCTGTTACCTTCAGATGATTTTTGCATTTGCATATCTTCAGACGTGGCTTATGCATTCTAGAAGGAAGTAGTGGTACATCTTCTTTTCTTGAAAAAGATATTCCTCAAACAAATTTACATCTCCTTGTGCCACTCCAGCTTTGTTCCCTCAGGTTTTGTTACTTTTATAGGTGTAACAGTATGCCGGTTATTGTGCAGTTATAAAAAAAATAAAGCCATATTGTTGAAAGAGGGCCAGCTGGCTACGTTTGTTTCCATCGATGTCAGGGGCAAGTAACCCTCTGCGGACCTATAACTGGATAGGAAACCTAGGTACCTTCTTCCTGAAGCTGTGCATGGTTCCTGTGCTGATTTCTGAACCTAAACTAAAACTGAGAGCATAGATCTCAGTTCTGATCTTCCACAGGTTTTATATACATCCAATTACACTGACTCCTGTACAGTTGTTTCCAGATAAGTAGCACCAGCAAGTACACCAGCAAGTAAAAATAGTGTTATATAAATACATTTTATCATATAAATATGGCTGGTTTCCCATGTTAAAAATTCATGAATGATCTAATACATGTCTACACATAAAGACCCAATTCATTTCTTCTTCTTGGCAATGTAAATCTCTTACCTCAATCAAAGTCAACATAGAGGCACTAATAAAACAATTAGACTTGAAGTACCTCTGATTGTTTAATAACTTTGAACCTCTATACAAATGGATCTTCCAGCTCTAAATATATAGAATGCCTGAAAAAGTCTAATGCATTTCCCTGCAGATGAAAAGAAGCCAAGGCTGGAATTATTGCCTTTGGGATGTAGAAGCAAGAACCACAGAACCAATCATCCAAAATAAATGATATTATTATTAGCATCGCTCAGAAGTTGTGTGAAAGAAGACAAGCTGAAAGGATGTGTTTAAACATGTCAAATGTGTTAGGGATATCTTACATGCATTTCACTGTCCTCAGATACAGTCCTGATCGGCTTGCATTTAGGGCTTGCTAACCTGCAAAGCAAGTCAGTGCACTGGGAAGACAGAACATACCAGAGAAAAAAAAGACATATTTTTGCCATGATCAGTGCTACTTACAACCCCAGTGACTTACACCATAAATCCAAGTAACATTCGATTTTACAGTTCCTTTCTTTCTAATGATTGGGCAAAATCCCCAAATGACACAACTTTAAGGAAGTCTTTGAGCCAAGCTGAGGGCTGATGTAGCCCCTGAAAGACCAACAGCAAGCAAAGGGGCCAAAATCTGGTGTCATCGACAAGGCTCAGTGACAAGGCAGGAACACCAGTCCTTGACCTGTAGTAAATAAAGCACATCCAATTGGTATTTGAATCACATCCCTACTTCTTATTACACCCTCATAACTGATAGCCATGCTACATACCTAGTGTGCTCATACATTTCTTATCACACACGTTCTAGTTCTGTTGTTCCACTAATGATGCTTGATCTGTAATTTACATCCACTGCTTCTCTGCTCAACAAAAGAACATCATGTGCCTAAGAGTCAAGAGGATTAGCATCTACTTGATACACTGAAATGCTCAGCTCACTGCTATCATCTGCATTAACAAATACTTGAGATTTTATAAGTCTCTTGGAATCTCACAGTGGCTGAGGCTGGCAGGTACCTCCGGGGAACCTCTAGTCAATCCCTGCCCAAAGCAGGGTCAGGTTGCCCAGAGTCATGTCCAGGCAGGTTTTGAGTATCTGCAAGGATGGAGACTCACAGCCTCTCTGGGCAGCCTGTGACTGTGATCAATCACTCTTGCTTTGAAAAGTTTTTTCTTTTGTCCTAATGGAATTGCCTGCATTTCAGTTTGTGCCCATTTCCATGTCTGGTTGCATCTTCTTTACCCAGTCAGACATTTATACACATAGCTGAGATCCCCCTGAGCCTTCTCTTCTCCTGGCTGAACAGCCCCAGCTCTCTCAGCCCCTCCTGTTGTATCAGATGCTCCAGTCCCTTAAACATCTTAACGGCCCTTCACTGGACTGGCTTTAGTTAAGTCCCTGCCTCCTGTACTGGGGAGCCCACACCTGCCTGACTGCTCCCAGTTGGAAGACATTCTGTGCTGTTCTGTTCTGTTCTGTCCTGTTCCAGATTCTCATTCTGCACCCACCCATACACAAAACGAACACCTTCCACCTCGGGAAAGAATTAGCCTCTTCTACACATTTACTCTTTAATTCTTTCGCAGGTAGAGAGTTGGAAGTCCTTCTGAAAATCACTGGATATATTCCCTTGGAAAAGAGAAGGCCAAAGCAACATACCTGCCTTGAAGGTAGGCACACTAGCTGCTTGTAGTTGATCTGAAGTTAGCTTTAACAAGTGGCCACAGCAGTGTGGTCACAGTGACATAGTTTCAGTATAGAGCAGCAATTCAAGTACCGTTCTTGGAATGTATATAAGTTGCCAACAGCCTGGACTGTCTGCATGCTATCATTATCCGTAAGAGCCAGAGGACAGCTAGTGTGAGCAGACCTCTGTGCACAGTAATCCCATGTTCATTTGGCTGTGTAGGCAAGCCTCTCACGTCTTATTTCTTCTTCTGATCTATACTCTTGGGCCAACCTCCAGGAAAACCCCATGTCCTGCACAGAGAAGCCTCACCACTGTTGTCCCTCCATCTTTCCAAGGTTGTGTCTCTGATACAAATCTACCCAGATTAACACAGGAATTTAGTGAGGGGAATTGGATCTGTAGATAAGAGAAGTTTTCCTGGCTTAGCTATTTGGCTACACTGCAATAAGAATACCTATCTAGAAATCGTTTCCTGTTACTAAAGGCATCATTGAGGAATGTTTAATTCTTAGCAGAACTGCAGTTCTTGTTCTACACAATCCAGATGATATAAATAAATAAACCATGAAATGTTCAGAGAAGACAAATCACCAGTCCATCAAAATGCCTGATAAATTAGTTCAACAGACTGGACTACAGGCATGTTCAATGAATCATCATCACCAAGAGTAAATAAATTCAGATTAAGCAAAACTTGATTGAATCATGCTGAAGTTTGGCACTTAGCAAAATAGATCGGTCTGAAGTCTCACATTAGGAACACATAATCTCTTAAGATTTATGAGTGTTATTGCACACCACATATGTTTCTAGGTTACTGTTTGCTGTATTGAGAACCGGATGCTCCGAGTGTGCAAAGGTTTGCCTGCTATTACACATTTTAAACTCCGAGAAACTATTCTCCTTGCTCCTCTCTTTGGGGTAAAAAATGAACTTTTACAGTAGTAAACTCCCTGATTGCTTCCTCTCCCCCAGTCAAATTCCCAGTTTCAACCAGGCAGTTTTTGGTTCCATCTGGTTATCCAGTGCTGTTTGCTAATAAATCTGCAGCATGTTGTGATATAGCCAAAATGTGAATGGACTGCAAGCTGAATTCAGTCACTTTGGTTTAGCCATTGGAAAGAATCCTCAGCTTTTTAAATTCAGTGACACAATCCTCACACACTGGTCATTTCATTAATCTTTTTTTGGTAGCTGTGTATTAGGAACAATGCAAGTCCATGGAAATCTTTTAAACCACAAATCAAGACAAGAAATAACTTGCCCGCTTTTTATCAATAATTACTTTTGTTTAATGTTTATATTATGGTAATATCCAGAGGTCACGATCAGGGTGGAAATCCAGATGTGCTGACTGCTATAGAGATGGGAAGGTAAAGCCCTGCACAAAACAAATTCAAAAATTATAACCACTTGCAAATCTGATGGCAAGTTTTTCTTTAATGTAATAGCATACTAACCTCAAATATCTTTGCATTCAAGGTTTTCATTGTGCTACAAATATTGGCTGGGAATACAGTGAGTATTATCAGCCTTATTATACCAAGAGGTATAATATGTAGTTCAAGTTCCAGACTACACTGTGGGGGACTCTCCTTTCAGCCTTGGATGGCAATCATATTTTACAGAATGCTTAAAAGAACAAACCAGAATTTACAGCCAACGTTATGGATTGTGGGTCAGCACTGTCAGAAGTTGATATTTATAACCTGAGTGTTGTCACACAGGCAACAAAGCCTCATGTCTTTATCCAAGCAACCAGGTGCATTTTCATCTGGAAATACTGATCTTCCCCATAACCCCCAACCCATGTTTTACTGAAGAAAGTGACAGAGTTTTTGGTGGGCCCAAAACTGTGCCCCAAAGGATGCAATTAGAGGTATAATATGGGTGAATTTTAAGTATGTTCAGTGCAAGTCAAAGTGTGCTCAGCGTAAGTAGCCTCTAGAGCTACAGAAAAAAAAAAAAAAACTCATAAAAGGTTAATTTTGTACCAAAGTCCTGTCCTAAAGACTAAGAAGTGTTGATGGACACCACAAACAGTTCATACACACACATATACATGTACATATACATATACATAGATACACACACACTAATAATATTTCTCACATTATGACTTGGCTCTGAAATAAGCCGAGTCTCTTGTGAAGCACAAAAGTAATATTCACTGAAGTAAACATGCCTTTGGTGACCCTGATGCTCCAGGCCATCTGTGGGGCAGACAGGACTGCTGTACAGGGCAGCCTCTTCTGCTGGCTGCAGGATATGGCTCAGTCAGATGTTCTCTGTCTACTGACATGGTCTCTGTGATGCTCAGTTAACTCTTTAAATCAGCCCCAACAACACTGAGGATGGAGAACAGAGTTCCGCCGCTGTTTTCCCTACTACCATGCCTTGGCTGGCTAAGGTACATCTTAAGCATATATTTTGTCTGAGGAACTGCAGAGAAACAATCTGCAAAGCATGAATCTATGACGTTCTCTCTAGAAAATATGGCATAGGGTGGGACAACTAAAAGCAAGCGCAGCTAGTGTGTGCACCTGGCAGGGGGCACAGGGAAAAGTGAACGGAAGAACAAGAGACAGTGGAGCAAATTGGAAGGGAAGAAGAACCCTTGCAAGAGTGGAACAAGTACTGCTGCATCTCAAACAGCTCTTACTTGCAGGCACAGCAGCAATACATCTGCTCTACTTGTGGCAGATTGTGTGAGTCACAAATAGGATTTCACAGCCAGCGGCAAACTTGTGAGCCATAAAACCCACTCCCTTCAATTACAAAGTGATCGCCTCACAGGGATGTTGTAGGGCTTGATCAACTGATATTTATAGAGCACTTTGAGATCCTTAGATGAAAGTCACTATAAAAAGCTATGGATTTTTCGTAATGTTCATAGACCACCTGCTCAGACCAGAAGCATTCACTTTTAACATTGCTTGAGCCAGCTACCAATCTGATATCTCCATGGGAATTTCCTAAAACAGATGTGGCTGTCACATTTAATCTCTCTTTTACTAGGAACTCTGAGAAAAAGGAACTCCTGGAAAAGAAAATAAAACAAATTGTATTAAAACCGATGGTGAGAAGAAGCCCCGTAATTCTGTTCCCACAGCTCATGGATTCTCCATCTGTACCTTTCAGAAAGCTGCCATTAGTGACTAACTCTACAAGCTTCACAAATTAGACCTGACCTAGATTCACTGAAGTCTTTGTTCAGCAGCTGGTTAGTGTAATATTCTGACTGCAGCAAAGTTCAGAATTGCTCTACAAAGCAGTGGTTTGAAAAGAAAAACAAATAAAATGGCATTCGTGTTTCCCTCTACTCACAACATCCTAGCCTTCACTCGACTTTATACCAAATGAATGCCAGTGAGCTGAGTGGTGAAGCTTAAATGACTGCAGTATTCTCATAACTCCATAGTACGCTCTTGAAAAAAATTACTGCATTATTTCCTCTTACTCTTTATTATAGAAATAACAAACTCCAGGAGACCAAAGAAAAGCATGATTCTGAAAACCAGAGGTGGTTATAATTAAGCATATCGTTAAGTGCTTTGTTGAATTAAGGTTAAAAAATGTGAAGTTTAAAATCATGTTAGCAAAGGATGAAACAGTTCAGAGGCTGTTTTATAAACTGATCTGAACCATATGAAACTCTTCCAAGCATGGATCTGGACTGGCATCTCTTCAGAATAAGGTTTCCCATGATGTTTTGGACTTTCTGCATTGTGTGTAGAAACTGAGCACAGATGTCCCAACATGTTTCAGAGACTTTAAAACCTTTTGTTCCATGATAACAGTGGGAGACATTAATTAGAATCATATTTAGTGATCCAGTTTCGTGGTTTTTGGTTTTGTTTGTTTGTTAATTGGCTTGCTTTTATTTTAAATATAATCCAAAAATATCGAAGTGAATCCAAAGGAAATAGCTTCTTGATCCTTCATCCACTAGTGAGAGATTTCTTAACAACCAGAATATATTTGGAGAGATATAAGAATGTGCAAACTCCCAATCACACCCTCAGATAGGCAAGTCAGACCTTTAGGCTAAATTACAGCCCAAACTGCATTTGAGATACATTTCAGGAAAGGCACTACCATGGCACGGTTACAGAGAGTGAATCAGAGATGGACTGTAGCTGCAAACAGTTCATTATCATTATTGAAGGGGTGGGGTGTGCTGTCCCATTCAAAATGGTCACATAAGCATTAAGCAGGCTATGGAAAAGTTTTTAAATTCTGTTTTATGGGCAGTTATTAAAGAACAAATGTTTGAAGTTGACTGTCTGTTTTCCACTAAGCGGAGTTTTTAAAAAAGTCTATAGCAATCACAGCAAGGCTCTGTGTGGCACAAAATATTTCTCTTTGTGCTTTAGTTTGTTACTAAAAGAGGAGAAATTGCTGAAGGCAATACCATTAGAGAAACATATCTTGTTGGCTGGGTGTAATGGTTACTTATCTCCTAGCCAGTGCCCTTCCAGGCTATGCGCTACAGACAGCACAAAGAGAGAGAGATCTGTCTTAAACTGCCAGTTGGCAAATTTTGCACTTAGTGGTTTATGAGGCAATGGTAACTGGTCCACAGGACACAAACTGGGAGAGAGTATTCACAGCATCTGTCCTGGGAAGCTTTAGGAAGCTGGCATGTGTGACAAGCCTTTCGCGCGCTCTCTTTTGGTGATGCTGGGTAGTGAGGAAGCACCTGTGCTCTCAGGCTGGGACCCTTCCTTTTCAGGCAGCTACTTCCTTAGTCACCCAGGGCGCTTCACCTTCTTCCCTGTCAGGCTGACTTTAGAGGCAAACTTTGCTCTTCTCTTGGTGGAGCAACTGCTTCAACTAAAGCGGAGAATGAAGAACTGTGAACTCTGGAGGCCCTGATGTACCAGCTAAATGCTTTGCAAGAAGGATGAAGATAAAGCAAAGTCTCTGATTTTGGGTGGCTTCATAAAAAAAAAACCGACAATGCTTGGATTTCATATTGAAGAAACTGAGAGCCACGTGCAGGAGTCAGGAACCAGTAGCTTCTGATTCTGCACTGAGATGCACAAATGTTGGGACGTAGGAAGTGCTGGAGCCCCTGATGGTCCTCGGTGATCAGAGGTGGGTCTCAGTACTTATGTTAGCTCCCAAAAATCTCTCCACCCAAATCTCTATGACCTCATCCACAGAGGCATCCAAGGACCTAGGTGAGCTTTCTCTCAAGACAGAATGTGGTCTCTCCCTCCTTCCTAGGAAGCAGAATTGACCTACAAGAGCACACCTGATACCAGACGAAATAGGCAGCTCTTTTCTTGTGTGTATCTTGAGATAACTCCTTCTGCTCATGGGGTTTAAGGATGCTGTGGAGGACAGAAAGCATTCATCTTAGGGGCTATATGGTGGATAATGTGCTGGGCCACCACAGCACTCTGAAGGAGACAATGCCTGAGTCCAGGATGAACCAGCAACATTGCACCCCTCTCTGCCCTGCTCCAACCATATGAGGCAGAAATTGCAGGCTGCTCACAGCCATCTTCCTTGTTTCTAAAACTGCAAATTTCGGGTGGCACTTAGTCAAAATAAAACTACAACGTGGGTCTTTGACAGCAAACCACAACACAGGCGAAGGCAGAAATGGATGTTGCAAGTAACTTTCAAGGAGGCTGTTCTTGCCAGGTTTTATGTGGCAGATTAAAGAGTACCCCAGAACTTCTAAGAAGCAGAGGTTAGTGAGACATCACATACACCAGCATCAGGCTGTTTGGGTAGCTAGTGAGGGGTGGCAGTGGCAACCCAGGTGCGGCATGTGGATTTTCTGCTGTCTCTGCAGAAACACTTTCGGGACATGCAGGGAATGTTGCTGGCATGCCTACTTTCCATTTCCTTTACTTATTTGTATTATTTCATTAATTGATGAGTTGGGTTTTAAGTTTTTTGGTAGTAAAATAAATATGTTTGGAGAGGTGAGGTGTAACATTTGCTTACGTTCCCCTAGTATTTTTAAGGTTAAAGAAAGTTTATGATTCCAAGCTCTGTCTGGCCCACTGCAGACCAGCCTCACAGTGCACGGATGCTGGCCATGAAACGATCCTCTTAGGTCTGTCCGTGCCCAGTGATGGGGCTATGCAACAGAGGACAAGGGCAGGCTGCCTGGAGGGACACGTCTGCAGGGCACTCTCAGGTTGCACCCGAGGCAGGCAAAGCAGAGCAGAGCATGCGGGCAAGGTCTGTGCCAACGGGACGTGAAGGGTGACGGGGCAGGTCTCATGGCAGGGTATGTGCTGCACGGGGTGGCTTGACTACATGGATGAGAAGAATTGGACACCCATCAGAAACTGATCCAAAGAATTGGGAGGGGGGGAGTCACTGGGTTAAAACATGATGTTCAGCAGCAGAAGCAGACTTCTGGCTGTTACCACAATTTCAATGTTATTAATATTTGTTTGAAATACAGCATCAGCTGAGGTTCTCCTAACTCCAAACTCCCAGCAAGAAGTCGGGAAGTGCCAAGAAAGGAGACAGTACTGGTCCCCACGGCAGGCAATGGTGACAACACTGTAGCTGGCCCACCATCACAGCAGGGAACAGCCCTGACCTGAAGCTTACTAACCTGCGCATAGTACTGCATTGCCCTTGGCTGCTCCAGCATGTTGGGAGAGCTTTTGAGCTTGCATCATTCAGCTTGAGAGGTTTCTCCTGCCCTTCTGCATGCTGGTTTCATAATCAAAATCGGCTTTCCACCCCGACTGAAATGGATTTAAGTTAGCAGAGGGTTTCTCATATTCATTTTTGAGCAAAATGTTTCCAAGTAGAAACTGCTTTCCTGCTTGTGTTCAGCTTGTTTTCTTTGTTCAAGATGAAGATTCCTGTGTCACAGGTATATCTATGGAAACAAGAAACGATCTCAACTATTCTGTCTAGAATAAAGGACCAGATTAGCTTTTTTTCACTTGCTTAGAACAAGTAGCATTTTCCCCATCTTCTTTAAATCTGCACAGAAGAAAAAAAAAAAAGAGACAAAACACACTGCACCGGCTAAGCAAGAGGCATGTTCTCAGTGACAGCAAATCATCTGAGAATATATCAAATCTGGGGATCTGCCCAGAGGACCTGCGCTGTTGCTGGATTTCCCCTGGCTTGTTTTCTAGATACATAGATGCCTGAGACGTGTAAGGAAAGAAGCGCGGGGGTAGTTTCCAAATGCAGGTGAGATGGCCTTCAAAAGCTCCATGTCAGCTGACTGACAGCACAGAACTAGGCTTTTCAGTCACAATTTAAAACCAACAGCCATAACCTGCATCCAAGCAAGATCCTCCTTCTCCCTGCCTCCATCCAGGCAAATATCAAAGATGTCGTGCCCACTGCCAGTGGCACCAGTGTCATTGGGAAAGTGACAGCTGGACTGTGTTAGCGCATTGTCTCAAATCCAAACCTGCAGTCCTGAAAACCCTTCTTCCCTGCTGCTTATTGCTGCTGGAAATGCTTTAAAACTCCAAAGTACAACCATGCCCCTCCTACAACGTGGAGTACCTACAGTACAGACACCTACACCTGAGCTAGGCATTGGTTATACCTACACTAGCAACTAGTGTGGCTCATTCAGAGCAGCTTGTTAAAGTGAAACACTTGGTGCTGAGGGCATAATGTGTATGCCACAGATGATTCAGAGGTTATTAGCCTGCTAGCTGTAGGCTAGTCCCGTGGACTGAATGCCCATTTGTGTCAGAGTGCATTAGCCATGTCACTGCTGTAGCTCAGCTTTTGGGACATTTTTATCCAAAGGGAATACAGTTCTCGGCCTCAATGTAAACCAAATCACAGTATTGGAGCCGATCAGGAGGATGACTTCAAAAGCACAACCCCAATCCCAAGTAAAATGCTCATGTAAATATACCCACTGCAGGCTCCTCTATTATTTTGTCAGTGGGGTCTGTAGGTTTGGTTCATTCAACCCACCTCAGACACTAGTTTTCAGTAGGGGACAAAAGGCTGAAGTTCTAAAGTCTGTACTAAAAGAAAGCCAATGATCCTCTCTTGCCTTGCCCACCATGTCTCTGGGATACGGTGATTTACCCAAGGAAGACAATGCTGCCCACAGGGCTTGCAGAGGTAAATATTATCATGTGTCCCTTTCAGCGGAGCATCAGGCACTGCAGGCGCAGTAGTGACTAAGCAGGTCAGCTCTCAGCAGAAGGCATAGGACAGCAGAGTCATCACAGCAAAACTTAATTGCTCGTGCAATCAGTGCACCGCAAATGACCAGGATTTGCCACTCTGTGGAGCCACTGTCAGGCAAAATGAAATGCAGGCTGCATGGTTCAGCTTCTTTTGCTGCCAGATGGCCTTTCTGCGGTCCACAGGAGTTTCACTTTGTCACATTAGAGGTTTGTTTTCAGGCATCACTACCACTGCCTTGTGAACTGCATACTTAGTAATGCATTTGACTCACCTCTCTCCCCAGTTCTACACTGCAAATGCCGCGATAGCTTACAGAAAGCCTTTGCCTCCCAAGAAAAGCAGGCGTGTCAGTCAGAACACCTACAAAAGGAGCAGATTCACAAACAAGTGGCACTACTCTTCTGCCTTCGTCCTTTCAAGAACAGCTGAAAGATCCTGCAGCTGGGCTAGACTCAGCTTTCTTTAAAACCTCAGTCAGAAAAAGCTGGCCACAGATTGCCAGCTGCTAAAAGTCATGAGAGCGGCTACCTTGCTGACATGAGAGGGTAAGAGCCAGGCGGGCTTGGACCAACCCCTCCTCGGCAATACTTTCAGTCAGTCAGGGGCTCTGACGAATTCTGCCTGCACTCACGTCATTTGTATAAATATCCAGAGAGGAAAGTAGCCTTTATGAAATTGTTTAAATCTATTGTCAACTTATTCACTCTTTTTGACTTGGCAATATTCTGTAACAGCCCTTTTCCAGTATTTAAATGAGCATTATGTGCAAAAATATTTTTCTTTCTTTTAAACATACTCACCAGTTGGCCACAGTCAGCAGTCATGGTAGTAGGAACGATGTCAAGAAAGGATCTTAGCTTTGCTCCCAGCTGTCTGTGAGGCTTTGCAAAGAAAAATAGATTGTATCTACCGATCTTAAACTAACACATTAAGACTCCAGGACTTTCCAATCCATCTGGTGCAGAAGGAAATGGTCAGAAAGAATCTAAGTTTGAGTCTGGCTCCAGGGCCAAAGGGGGCCTTCCAGTAAGTCCTGAGTTCAGACTTTCCACCTCCAGCATAATAGATGTTTGTGGCCTCGACTCCAGAGTGAATCTATCCACCAGCCAGTGGAAGTGCTGATTAAAACTGACTTAGGTCCAATATCTTCATTTAGATCCTATTCAATATTTCATTAGTGCTGAAGAAGTAGTACCAGGAGTAGGAGCAGCTTCACTTCTTCCAAAGCTGACAAGGCACCTAACTTGTCAGTGCCATGTGCCCCCATCAGCACTAAGCTCACTGCAGGGTGCTGCGGGCGTGGGACAGCCAACAGGGACCAGACAGGAGATATTGTCCAGGGACGTGGACAACGTGTCCAGGTGGCAGCTTCCTACCCCCAGGCAGTTGCTAGCGTGGCGATAATTCCCCATTCTGTCACAGTTCAGGTCACTACAAGCCCAAAGCAGGCTGTATAACCACAGGAAGCAGGCTACAGTTAGTATGTAGTCCCAGCCGCCTCTGTACATAGCCCATGCCTTCACATAGCGCTGGCACCTTCTCTTATTCCTTAAATAACATGGTACCATGTGTACTGATAAAACAAACCCTGTCCCTCTCACACAATCTCAGAGTCAAAAGGTATAGCCAGCAGACCCAAAGTTAGTTGGTTATTTGTAATATGGCCCTAGGGTGCTAATAGTCACCCATTCATCTCCCACCCCAAAAAGCAATTCTCTCACACCTCCTTCCCTTCCCATCCCAGCCCCACCTCCACCCTCCTCTTCCATTTTCCCCAGTCCAAGGAACATCCATAGGGCAGTTTAGACAAAGCCATTTTCCTGTATTTATTTGATTTGTTACTAGTGCTTCCTGAACTTCACTGTATCTGACACATCACTAGTTCATTTTGTGAAAAAAATGACATACCTGATTCCTGTTGACATACCAAAGTGGATCGCTTGCCTTGGATTCCACCAGTGTTAGTGCATCCACAGCATTTTGTTCTGCACTTACTGCCGGAAAAAGCAAAAGCACTGTGTCAGCGCAGTGTGTGTCTGTGGAGCAGAGTGTATGCCTTGCAGAAACATTTGGATGAATTTCAGGTTGCTACCTTGGGTGCTAGAAGCATTTTAGCCTTATTAGCAAAATGCCCCAGCTGAGCCAGTTAGCCCTAATTACAGGAGCAGTTATATTAGACTTGGAGGAGTTGTAACCTAACACAGTTATATTACTTTGCTGTTTATCTCCAGTATCTCTACATGAACTTCACTGTGCCACTTAACGAGAAAACACACAAATATCCCAGGTTAGAAATGGAGAGCGACCAGTGACTTTTCCAGGGTAAAAATAAGAACAGAGGTGGATAGATGCGTTTCCCAAAATGAATGAGGCAGCCTATTTTTTTTTTTTTCCTTAGCCAAGTGGCTTAAAAGGAGAGGATGAAGTATAAAAGCTAGAAAATCCTCTAAGCATATCTCCACTCCATTTCTTCCAAAGCAGCATTAGAGGGAAAAAATCTAATTTAAAGATAAGAAAGAAAAGTAAGGAAAAATACATCTTTTGCAAATTCACTATGTTTCAAGCCCCTGCTAGTTATCTAGGATAGTGCAGAGCTGGTGAAAACGCATCACTTGAATGCACTGTCAGCAGTAGCTCACTATTCCTTGCAACATCACTAAGGAACATGAGTTATTTTTGTTCTAATGGTGAGTGGGAAATTAAAGCAGAGAAGTTCTCTGATTTAGCCAAGCCCCGGAGAGCGTGGGGGGACATCCAGCTCAGAAAGCCTGTGGTTCCCAGCCCCGTGTCCTTCAATCCCTGGCCCTGGGTATTAAGAGCCGGTATAATTAGTGCTTCCCCAGCGACGTGTTCATCAGCCCTGAGACGAGGAGGCTGTCACAAACTGACCTAGCTGTGCTGCCGATAGGAAGCAGGAGAGCTGCTCCTCCGGCTTTGAAAAGCTGTTGTGACAGGGAGATGTGCAGGTGGGCACTGAGTCTGCAAAGCCTCCTCCCTGCTGCGTGCAGTCGCTGCCTGCTGTACGCCCCTTCCCAGGAGAGGAGCAGCTGGGGGGACTGAAGCCAGCGGCGGCAGCACGTTGCCTGCCTGGGAGGGCAGCCCGGTGTGAGGAAGTCAGTGTGGATTCAACATCCCGTGAGATGCCACCGGACCTGCGGCGAAATCCGCTGGGACCCAGAGCCCAGACCAAGGGCACCTGCAACAAAGGGAGGGACACTGGGGGGGGCACGGGGAAAAGGGGGGCAGGAGGACAGCCTCCCTCCCACGCACTCGCCAGCAGGAGAGACAAGCAAGAGCAAAAAGAGAGAGAAAAAAGGCGAGCAGGGGCAGCGTGTGTAAGAAGCAGCGTCCCTGGGGGGCTGCGGGTGCCGTGGCCCATGCACAGCACCGCGGGAGCGTCCCCGGAGGTGCGGGGCTCCAGCCACACGCAGCACCAGCACCAGTGGGACGCGGTGGGGTGATCACGGCACCCCGGGTAGGAAGTCCGGGCAGGCTCTGGAGGCCTGGCAGGCACCGGGACTTGCTTGTCCCAACCCGTGCCTGCACTCAGCTCCTCGGGCTCTTACAGGGCTGCGCTTTAATGCCGGGGGGTGTCTTGCAAACGGGCCTCAGGTGCCACCCGGATCGGGAGGTGTAACCTCTGCCCCCCGCCCCAGCCCGCGGGTCCGAGGAGCAAGCCGAAGGTGTTGCACAGGGCCGCGGCGGTCGGGGCTCTGCCAGGCCGGCGAGGAGGTCTCGCCCCGCAGCCCCGCGGAGCGCTCCCAGGGCCGGACCGGGGGCGGTGGGACGAGGAGCGAGGAGCGGCGCGGGCCGGCGGGGGGCGAGTTACCGGCCGGGGGCACCCGTGCCGCGCACCC
>VXAL01017088.1:440199-476992 GCA_013399475.1 Chauna torquata
AGAAAGAAAGAAAGAAAGAAAGAAAGAAAGAAAGAAAGAAAGAAAGAAAGAAAGAAAGAAAGAAAGAAAGAAAGAAAGAAAGAAAGAAAGAAAGAAAGAAAGAAAGAAAGAAAAAGAAAGAGAAAGAGAAAGAAAGAAAACGTCAATAGGTGAACATGCTGTACATTTGCCCATTCTGCTGATTTTTTGTGCAATTGCATCCTAGGTTTTTATTCCCTGTACACCTTTGGAAGGAGCTCACTATGACAGGGCAGAGTCTGAAGGCTTTATCTGAGGCAAATTTTGAAGACAATGAGATCAGCATCAACGTTGGAGGCTTTAAGAAAAAGATGAGATCCAACACATTATTAAGATTCCCTGAGACCAGACTGGGCAAACTGCTGAGCTGCCACTCGAAGGAGTCGATACTGGAGCTCTGCGATGACTATGATGACACCAAGAATGAATTTTATTTTGACAGGAACCCTGAGCTCTTCCCTTACGTGCTACATTTTTACAACACTGGCAAGCTCCATGTGATGGGTGAACTCTGTGTGTTTTCTTTCAGCCAGGAGATTGAATACTGGGGAATCAATGAATTCTTTATAGACTCATGCTGCAGTTACAGCTACCATGGGAGGAAAATGGAGCCAGACCAAGAGAAATGGGAGGAACAAAGTGACCAGGAAAGTACCACATCTTCTTTTGATGAGATCTTGGCGTTCTACAATGATGCCTCTAAATTTGACAAACAACCCTTTGGAAACATCAGGAGGCAGCTCTGGCTTGCTTTGGATAATCCCGGCTACTCAGTCCTAAGCCGAATCTTCAGCGTCCTTTCGATAGTAGTGGTGCTGGGCTCCATCGTGACCATGTGCCTGAACAGCCTCCCAGACTTTCAGATCGTTGACAGCAACGGGACCCCTGAGGAAGATCCTCGCTTTGAAATCGTGGAACACTTTGGTATTGCATGGTTCACTTTTGAACTGGTGGCGAGATTTGCAGTAGCTCCTGACTTTTTAAAATTTTTCAAGCATGCCCTGAATTTGATTGACCTAATGTCTATCCTACCATTTTATATTACCTTAATTGTCAACTTGGTGGTGGAAAGTAGTCCAACCTTGGCAAATTTAGGCAGGGTTGCACAAGTGCTGAGACTCATGAGGATCTTTCGCATCTTAAAGCTTGCTAGACACTCAACAGGTCTCAGGTCTCTTGGAGCCACCCTGAAGTATAGCTACAGAGAGGTAGGGCTTCTTTTACTTTACCTCTCTGTTGGCATCTCCATTTTCTCAGTAGTGGCTTACACCATTGAAAAAGAAGAGAATGAGGGGTTAGCCACCATCCCTGCTTGTTGGTGGTGGGCTACGGTTAGCATGACCACGGTCGGCTATGGGGACGTTGTGCCAGGGAGCACTGCTGGCAAGTTGACGGCTTCTGCATGCATCCTAGCCGGTATCCTAGTGGTAGTGCTTCCCATCACACTGATCTTCAATAAATTCTCCCACTTTTATAGGCGTCAGAAGCAGTTAGAGAGTGCCATGAGGAGCTGTGATTTTGGTGATGGCATGAAAGAAGTTCCATCAGTCAATTTAAGGGACTACTATGCTTATAAAGTTAAATCCCTTATGGCCAGTCTTACCAATATGAGCAGGAGTACCCCCAGTGAGCTGAGCCTGAATGATTCACTGCATTAGTGTACAAGTTTGACAGCAGTTTGCATGAGAGCTATCAAGAGCTATGTTTATAAATGTTTTCCTATTTGTCATCATTTTTTTTCCTAGAGCATAATGTTGCTGACACTGCACTAACTTTGCACTTGAGAAACTAAAGAAATTTATATTACAAGTTGACAGTTTGCACATTCTCATCCTGTTGCATCGGTACTGAATGCTGACTTTTTCATACAAATGTTACCACTCCCATGACATTAGTGCTAGCAGTATAGTGATGATTTGTTACTTTGTGCATATCCTCATTTGAGCAGAGAAATAAGCGTACCCAAGTGGAATAAAAATTCTCAGCTGTGAAACAAGTGATGAACAAATCACCTATCACCTATACTGGTATCTGTAGTATTCAAGACCATCACAAGGCAAACGTAGGACTTCCGATGCATTTTGCAACCGTTTTTAAAAATCACCTGTGAATCACTGACATGGGAACACTCTTCCCCATCTTTCTGACTGGTAGTTCTGATCATCATCTGTCTGAAAACGCCTCTGAGCTTCACATTTCAATGGAAGTTTGCTTACTCTTTAGCACGTGTTAAGAACTGGGTGTTCTTGTTTTGAAATGCTGTGTACAGTAATATTTTTTAGAAGCTCCTAAGCATAGACCTACCTCTGTTTCCAAGATTAGGTCAATACTGAGCCCTCTGGAGAAGCCTAACCCTCATTTTCAGATAGCTGTGTATTCGAAGACTACTTTTCCACAAGTGACTTGAGGTACGGAGGCCCATGAAGACATCTCAGGTTTCTGTTTCCAGGTGGGATGTGCACACAGCTTGGTTCCAGTGAAACACTCTGTATTTCAGTCCGTCAAAATGGTTCTGAGATTAAGCACACAAAAACGTGGGTTTTCAACAATTAGAAGCTCCAGTGGAAAATCTGGGTTTGTTTAATGAAGAGAAATATTCCCACATGACCAGTACAGGCAGCGTTTTAGGAACTGACATTCATATACTGCAAAAAGACTAATTATAAAGATGCCATATGTGATGCTGAGATACAAAATCTAATTTTATCAGGAAAGCTTGAAAGCAGGTGTTGATGGCAGCCAATTCCATTACGCTTTCTGCCAAGGAAACTCTAAGGAAAAAAATACCCTGCAAGTCACATTTTCCCTCAGAAAGGAACTCACAAGTTACAGCTAAGAAAGACTGTAAGGGCTTAAGGAAAGAACAGATACAGAAAAGAGCTTAATACTGCACTCACTGTGGGCAGATCCTCCCACCCGGTTTTGTGACATAGCCGGTTTAAATCCTCTCAAGGGCTGGCCTGTACTTTTTCAAGTCTTTTATTTAAAAAAAAAAAAAGAGAGAGAAAAGGAGCAGATCATCTGGGTTCTCAAGAGTAATCATGAATCTGCATAAACTTATTATCTGAGTGATCAGCCTTTTCTCTTATGTAGTTGTACAGAGATCAAACACTTGCAGCCAAGAGGCAGAACCCACTGCTTCCTCTCCTTGCATTTCTGGTGGTCTGTGCTATAAAACAAACTACTGGCACTCAGAGGGCAGAACGGCATTTCTTTTCAAATCCTGCAGTTTTTCTACCCCATTTATTACATTTTACAACTGTGTTAAAATTTTTTTTGCTTGTGAAGACTGGACAAGTTCAGAAAATAAATTCAAACAGGTTAGAACAGAAATTAAAATACTGAAGCTAAAATTGTCCTCTTTGGAAGCCTGTGTTTGCATACCGTAACAAGGAGCGGCACCCGAATTGAAGTGGCTCAACTGGCGGAATAAAGCAAATACGGGGTGGATATGTCCTTTTTCAGACTGCTAGGGGTTGCTGTCTGGTCTGGGTCTTTTGATGGTGCTGTTGTATCAGCTCCACCTAAAACCAGAAAACTGAGCACCCAGGATCAGATTCCAGTGATCTAGCAAAGAATACGCAACGGGAAATAACTCACCCACCCACAAACTTTCCTTTGAATACCCTCCCCTCAGGTCAATAAGCCCTTGAGTTAGGCTGTGAATTGTGTGGGAAACAGGTCCTTTCTAGCCTTACCAAAATAAAACTCTTAGAGATTTCAACATAGCCTGCACAAGCTGTGAAGTCAGTAGGCAAGATGTTGCTTGGCATCTCCAAACATCAAAAGTTGTATACGTGACCCTGAAGATTGACTTAGATAACCTGAATTAGGCATCCAAACTTGAAACATTTTGCTAAGGTTTTTCACCACTGGAGGGCTGGTTCAAGTTCTCTGCTGGGTCACAGGCACAAATTCAACAGTCTCGTCCCTTCTTCGTACCACACATGTCTAAACTATCATACGCTTACAAATACCCATCCGAACCATGGCACAGCACTAGGTCACCTGTTGGATTGCAACACCATGAAAGAAATAACAGAAGGAAGAGATGGGCTTGCGCAGCACATCCATACACTCCAGTCGGGTTAAATACTGCCGGGCAGGCCAGATCTCCCACCAGTGTCAAGGCCAGCACATCTCCCATTAGGTCTGTTGGTTCGGGGCCTGCAGAGAATCTCACTCCAAGCAGTGGCTTTATCTCAGTTTCACAAGCAGTAGATTCACAGAGCTCAACACCAGTGACTTTCAGGGCAGTTGCTTGAGGAGACCTGTAAACTTGCCAGAGTGACAAATTCCCTCAGCTGTTGTTAGTTTAGCATCACAAAGGTTGGATCCAAACTTTGCAACACGTCATTTCAATAACCTATAGCTTATCTTACGTTCGAGATTTATTATTCATAGGGCTGATGCTCTGTCGTTTCTGCAAGTATTGAATGGAATGTGTCCAAATTGCGTTTTACTAAAGAAAATGAAATACCCCAAGGAATTATGACTTTTATTGTACTGGTTGAAAGGAATTTTCATTATTGCTTTTTTATATAAGTGCTTTGGATCAAAGACACTAAATAAATAAAGTACTGAAATTTAATATGTTCTTACTATCATGACAGTGACTTTATGCAGTACGCAGGAATCCCCTTCATAATCTTAACTAGCTCCACGTTAAAAGTAGTCAGACTTTGCTCCCACTACCCTGGAAGTGCATTCCAGAACTGCGCTGCTCTCCAAGGCTTGTGTAACTTTTAGCATAATGTTATTAACAGCTGCTTTATATGAGGTTTTTCTCATGCCAGCACTCTTCTTTAACTTAAGTAATTCCTTTTCCTCCTAGTGGCTGCATGCGTGGTGTATAGACAGACAGCAATGATATGCCCTTACAGGTTTATTTTCAGGGGATTATACCTGCCAAGATCCTTTTAGTTTTCTTTTTGCAAGCCTTGTTCCTCTGATCATCCTAGGGGACGTAGCCTTTTTTTCTGCTTTTCTTCTGCTTGGATTGAATCTGTTTGAGCTGGCACTGCACAGTATTGTATCCTGAATGAGATCGCTTTGTACAGCAGTATTAGTATTTGCTTAGGCTAACAGAATTTTTCACTGAGGAGGATGACAATTATTCTGAGTTAAGTAATGTTGTTGTCTTAACTCACCAAAAACACCTGCGTAAGGAAGAAAGAGGCACATCCTTCCTGCCATTTTATGAAGTAACCTCTATGCCAGGGCTCAGTCCAGGAATTGATGAGAATCCTCATTTCTCATTAAACAGAAAAATGTTTACATTTTGAAGGAAAACTTCAATATCTCAAAAGCCTTTAGGAGAAGATGTGGGGTACTTTGTGAGTAACCAGTACTTGCACCAGACTTTCTAAATCACTGATTTATAAGAGCAGAGCATCTTCAGTTCTATAAAACTACAGGTCAGAGTTAAAGTATTAGAGGACTAATCGGCCACTTTCTCCAGTGTCTGAACCTTGAAAATGGTTGTGGTCAGCAATCTGCTTACCATGGACGTGCAGTTCAGTAAAAAAAAAGCTGCACTTGGTACGGGCTCCTCCTGTCTTTTGACGCTCACATTCCTGGCAGCAGTGAAGGTGCTGCTACTACTCTCTTTAGGCTGAAAGCTCTGAAGTGCTTAAATGAGGATTATGGTAATATTTCAAATAAGGAAACTTACTTTATTGCCAGGAATGAACTGTCACAGAATCTTGATTTCTAGTACAAATCTAGGCTATTATGGAGATTCAGAGACGTCCCTGAGACGCAATATGTTACCTTATTTTCCTGAGATGTAAAATCTATATATAGATTGTGATTAAGCTTTTTATGTATGTTCAGATTTTGTATTATTGCCTGTTTTATGTTTCACATACTTCTATCAGCTGCAAATTCTCTCTCTCCCTGCAGACTATCTTACCCATTTTAAAAGCAGACTTTTTTTTTCGCATAGTACAGCATGATCTACTTCACAACGCAAGCTTAAGAACAAAAAACTTTGCATTTTCCAACTTTAATACCTCCACTATTTGTACATTTTTGTACAAGACTTTATGAAATGGCAGGGAACTACAGTATCTGGTGCTCTCTGTACTGTGTTTCTTGTCCCCATAGTGTACTCACTCAAGAACACAGCATTGTGCCACAAGATGGAAATTAAATGCACAAAAAAAATGTATCAACACAGGGATTAAGAATTTATTTAAATTTCAGGATATTGTGAGTATGTATTATAATCAAAGATAAGCCCTCATCTTCTTGTGAAGATAGCTTTCTTTTAAACATACACATCAAGCTAAATTTCTGTGTTTATAAATACTCTTCATTGGGGGGTGGAGGGGGTAAAACACATTTTTTAGTTGAGCAAATAGCACAAGCTTCTTGTTCTCTACTTTACAGATTAGAGACTAAGCAGCATACCAATAGCTCTTGTAGGTGCTAAATCAATTTGACATGACCTTTCATCTCTTCCAAAACAACCCCCGTCCTCGGAGGCCCCAGCTGTGCGCATACAAGCAGCAGAAAGCCCCTGGAGTAACTGCTCTTGCAGTGCTAGTTATCCATTTCCTCTCACAATATTCCAGACTTTAATCTACCTTTGATGGTACTTTCAAACAACACTCAATCCACAGTCACCACTCATATCCTTTGGTGAAGTGTTGTACCAAAACCAGTCTTTTCTCATCATGTTCTTCTTCCTTTTTTTTTTTTTTTTTTTTTTTTTCAATTTTTACACCTGGCTTCCCCTTAAGTTACACCAGAAATTCATTTGATCTCTTAACTTATTTGCAAGCTGCCCACTACTTAGGCAAAGCTAGAACAATATTCCCATCCAGTTTCTGAAGCATCATTTACAGATTCTGCCTTTTTCCTTTGGGAAAAAAAAAAAAAAGGAAAATAAAGGACTCTGCTTTTCACTGGAGAATAGTTTACTGGGTTAATAACGTAACAACAGGCAATACATTATTCAAAACAACAGTTCTCCATCTAGTTGATTCACAGTCATAATGTACGTGCCTTCAGAGCAATTGTTGAGTTTTTATCACCTTCAGCAAGGTTTGTTGATCTCTTCACCTCTCATACATAGAAGAATGGGTCATCAGCCAGAAGAGGTAACCTCCAAGCAGTCTAGAAAGTGTTTCCCAAGATAGCATGACACTGCTGGCAAAGGTCTGGCTCTGGTATTTATTTCTTCTGCTAGTACAGCTGATGGAGAATCATCTCACAGCCTCTGGTTTAGAGTCAAACTGACCTCCCACTGGACAAGGAGAAATTTGTTTGCCTGACATCAACTCACCCTTTACACACAACCCTAAATCATGAAAGTCTTCACTTTGATAAATGCATGCATCTGGCTAGAGGAGGCAGTGGCACGCATCCAACCCTTCAGCTTCACAGAAGCACAGAAGAAACATCAGCAGCTCATACTCTTTTTCCTTTCCAGGTACCAATGGGCTTTGGCTTCTCGCTGAACCCTATTCAGATATTAGCAGGGCTCTGTTTTTCAGGGATTGGACAAAGTCTGCTATAAACCTGCTGATTCCTTCTATGCATCTGCAGAGTGCTGCCCATTTTCAGATGCCCAGTCCGACATCTGTCTGTGGTCACCACACGTGCAGGTGCTCTGCGTGGTGCACGAGTCTGCGTACTTCTGCTCAGAATATTCCATGATTGCACTGTTGACCTTCAGGGAAATTTTAATCACATTTGGAAGATTAGTGACACTCAGATGTGACAGTTTGCTCACCAGCAGCCACTGCTCTCCCCATCTTAAGTCCTGCCCTCTTGATTCACCCTCTCTATCTGTGACAGCACTATTCCTGCAGCCCCCCAGCATACGATGAAGGGGTGATGTGGTGTGGTCATAACACAGCAAAACGAATGGTCGGAGTTCCTGATTTAGGAATATAAATCCCACCAACTTCCAGTGGAAATTATCCTCCTAAATCACTATGCTATTTTTGAAACTCACATTCTGTCCCATTCCAGGAAACGTTCTGAACATTTACACCCTAGCATAGACCCTTTAGTGACCAGCCTTTTAATTACCAAGTACCTTCTAATTTATTTCCATTGTACTGGTGCCTAGGCACCCCAGATCATGGGCCAGCACTTCCATACATTATGTTTTCCAAGCATGGCAAAAGATCACACATCAAAAATGTAGTTCAGTTTTTGGAAAAATCCATTCATTGTGTTGTTTCATTCTTTCTTCTTCCCAAAGCAAGGTACAGCTTCCTACTGTCTCTGTCAGTATGATCCTTTCTGAACTTTCTGATCCCTACCCTGAAATGAGCCCTGGACATATTTTTTCCCTGTGCAGTGCCTCTCGATATTCGCCGTGGGAGCATGCCTTACAGAGAGCTGAAACCTGGAAAGGGGCTGGTGATGTTTGCAAGTGCCTGCAGGGAGAGTGGGTCATTCCCATCTAATTCCCCCTGCTGCGACTCCCTCTCTAGTGCACTGGCAGCAGACAGGCAAGGCCAGCCCCCCAGCAGGAACATCTCAAACTGCTCAAGTCAAGAGGCAGCTCCTTCTCTGATCCTTTATGTTCAGCCTGGCAGGTGAGCTACCAGGTTGGACAACTGGTTTTGCACTCCTCAAGGGTGGGGAGCTCTGGCAGACAGATGCCACGCAGCAGCCGGTAGCAGAAGCATCTCCATCTCCAGCAGCTCCTCTGTGAGCCTGGGCCAGAGCCCTGAGCACCCTCCTGAGTTGGGAATGGGATCTTCTTGTCCCGGTGAGGCCCCAGGAGCAGCACTGAAACCATGTAACATGCCCGGAGACAGGAGTCATGCTGGGAAGCGGGAGGCAGCAGGTGTTTTTAGGTGCATTTGATTTTCTTCAGTGATTTCCCTCTAGATGCAGAGATCAGTCTAGACATACCAAGAATATGGAAGAGAAAGGCTACATGCTTTGACAGAGTGCCAATGTTTCCTGAATCAAAATATCTGGGATATTCAGGCAGTTTTCCTTCCTGAGAGAACAAACTGAAAGCAAAATGCATCTCTCCATCCTGCTGGAGAAGGTGAGAAAAAAGCTGTGGTGAATGAAAGATCAGTCTACTTGGGTGCTGGGCTTTTAAGATAAAACATTAAAAACCTTAATCCTATACATTGGAAAAAAAAAAAAAAGAAGAAGAAGAAGAAGAAACCTGAATGGAAGCAAAGCTGTAGTTGGAAGACGGTTCGTAGTCTTTCCTTACAAGGTGCACAGGATAGCCGTGTCTCACGGTTTAATTTTGAGGTCGGGTCACAAACATCCAAGGTCAGCTTCCTGAAGTTTAGGATCCCACAATTTTAAGCACAGCCAGAGGTGTAAAGCACACCCATCCCTCGCTTGTGCCAGCAACAGGGAGCTCTAAACGTGATGGTAGCAGCCTCACCATATTTTGGGGGGAGGCAAGTAAGCAAGTATTTGGAAAGCAAAGCCATGTAGCTTCTGTTGCTCGCTGCGATGAGCGATCCCAGTAGCTGTTGGGGTCTGCAGCACTGCACGCGTTCAGCCCTGAGCAGCCTCATTTCCATTGATCAGTACAGAAGCTGGAGGACGGCTTAGAAACACAAGAGTAATCTCCTCTTAAATACGACTTAATCATTGTTCCTTGTTCTAAAGCAAAGAGCTGAACTAAACGCTTTAGTTCAGCATCTGCCTGTCTACAAAATAAATTATTAGGCAAACACTTTGCTAATAAG
The DNA here is from genome assembly GCA_013399475.1 of Chauna torquata. Lineage (NCBI taxonomy): Eukaryota > Metazoa > Chordata > Aves > Anseriformes > Anhimidae > Chauna > Chauna torquata. Next base: position 449,907 of record VXAL01017088.1, read on the forward strand.
ACTTCCTCCTACTTCAGCTGGAAGATAGAACCTGACTATTGTGCTTTTTGTGGAGGCAGTAACTGAAGATAAGTGCTATGAGATGTATAAAAATTGTGTCAGTTGATGGGCTGAATAAATCATTGTTAACCACATTTAAAAGGCTTCAAACTTATACCCACTCTTGGAATAAATTTGCATTAATTGTTGGGATGTGGGGCTGCCGTATTTCTGGTCCTATGCTCATCAAAATTTTCAATTCTTTATTGAGAATTGTACATATGTCAGGGCTGCTTAAACATCATGTCAACAAAACACAAATGCACTAAACAGGAGAAATAGGTTGCTTGAATCAAATACAACATTATTGCCATTGGTTTCAGACACATTAAATTGTGGACTATAAATAACCCCAAAAGCTAACAGACTTGTATGAAAGCTGAGTAGTCAGCGGTGGATATGCTCCCTTGGTAGAACACATTGCTGAAAAAGCACAAGAGGTGTATAGTCCATCAGTCCTTTCTAGCACATACCCACAGCGGGCGACCAAATCACTTCTGGTTGTGTTAGGGTTTTTAATAGGATGAAAGAGATTTTTGGAATACGAGCAACATTTCAGAAGTACAGCCGTATTTATTGAAATACAGCACCGGTACTTACTGCATGATAGACTTCTGTTCACTTTTCATAGGTAAATCAGATTTGGATTATAATTAATCATATGTGTGTATAAATCAGTACAGTGTTGAATATTAGTACAGTCAACCTGCTATTTTCAGGATGGTCTCAAGAACTTTACTCTGCGAAGATCAACTAACAGAAAAAGAAAAGGAAAAAAAAAAAGCAAAAACCCCCAAGATTTTAGGAGAGTCAGAAGAAGTTATTTTATTAACTCTGTTTATAAGTATGGAGTTTGGTTTTTCTGCATTTTTTAATGCAAAACACTTCAAAAATTCTAACCTTCTTCCACAGTTTCAGCAGGTAAAGGGTATATGACAAATAAATATGACTTATCGACAGGCTGAAATAAGGCCTGCATTTTAAAAAGAATCTCATGCTTTTGGATATGGTTGCTAAGAAAAATGGTAACTCTACTTAATCCTTCTTCAAATAATCTCTGACCTACATAATCTCTGGACTATGACACCTGTTTTCATGTGCTATGAGAGATCAAAAGGACACCTCTCGCTGTTAAGTCTGTATACCCAATTGTACTGTAATAAAAATGAAATATCAATTGATGCATCACACTAAAGGCTTAGTGTCAGATAAATCAAATCAAAAGCTTTTGGTCTTCCTCTTTGATGTATTTGCTGTGCGTTTCTCCTTAACAGTAACCATGCAGGCTTTGGAAGTCCAGGACGAGTGCAAAGCGGCAGAAAAATCTTAAGAGGGAAAAGTCATGCCGTAAATATCTGAGGGCCACAGACACCTTCCCATGCAGTGACCAGAAGTGAACGAAGGAATTAACCGGAGGCAGAGGGCGTGTGTTTGTGTGTGTGTATGTGCACACCTGTGTACAGAGAAAGGATTACACTGATTGTACCAGTCAGTTCCAAATACTGTCTTTGAGGGGAGAAACACGAGCAGGAGGGTTATGTTTCTCTCTGGGAATGGTATAGGGAGAGATTTTGTAATATAAAATCTCTCTCTCTCTCTAAGAAGTATCTGCATGGACCAGAGTACATCTTTGTCAAATTAATTAAACTGTATGGTCTTTACTAAAGTAAAACATATATCCAGACACATTAGCATGTGGTCGTGCACCAAGTGAGAACTTTGGCTGTATGCCCCTAGCACATGCAAACTTCCTACTCCCACCATCACTTCCATCAAAGCTAAACCCATTGCCTACAGCGGAACCTCAAGAGGCCAAGGGATCGCGCAACTGGACTAAGCAATGTCGTAGTGTCGGGCACAGAACTGATCATTAGTTGATTCAATTGCACAGATTCTTCCACTGTGCTAAAATTATTTCCTAATGGCCACTGTACATTTTTTTGTACACCACTATAAAAATGGACACAAGGAACTTCTTCCTTTCCAAGATTAAACATGACTGTCAAATATCTTTGACAATCATGTGGGCATACCCAAATCTGCATGAGGCCATGCTGAAGTCCTGCCAACAAAGCATAGTTGCATCAGAAGCCACTTGCCACCTCTGCACGGCCTTGTCCCTGAGACGATGAGCTGGCTCTTACAAGGCTTCCTTGACCACAGGCATTGGTTTGAACACAGCGCTACCCTGATGCTGATCAAGTTTCCAGACTCATGCCAAATCTCCTGGTGGCAAAGCGACACACTGCTTTGTGCTGCTTCCTCACAGTTTGCAGGAGCCTCAATGCCTCCTCTACAGCAGGGGAAGGAGTGGAGTCAGGTAGGAGAGGGATAATGGTTCCCAATGGGGCACAACATTTATACCATAGCCACAGCAGGTGTACAGCTCATTCAGCCCTCTTGATGAAAAACCATCTGCATCTATATCTGCCCAGTGTTAAAGTGTGGCTAGTCTGCAGCCAATTTCCCAGCTCGCTGTACGACATTAGAGAACATCCATCTTTGCCTCCTGAAGGACAGAAAGAAACACCGCAGTATGATGGAGCCATTATTATTTACAAGTGAAAAGAAATAAAGGCATCCTCATGTTATAAGTTCTTTTTAATTAGTTTTATATCCATGAATACATTTAAAAAGAAAATGTAACCTTCATCACATCACATCGATAAAACAATGTGCACACTGAGTGCTTTACAGAATTTGTACAGAATACATTCCACTTAGAAGCACCAATGCCTGTTAATAGTGACTAACGCTTTCTCATGGACTGGTGCATTGATTCACTTATAATCAGCCACTTCTATATTTGGAAGTTCGACCTGTTGCGCAGATGGACAGAGCCACTGTACACTCTCCTCTGAACATACCTGGGCAACCACAGACAAGCTACTATTTACTGTGGAAAAATAGTAAATAATTATAACATCCAATAACTGTTGGCTTTCCCCAGTAAGACTATTCATCAACTATTGTTCTCATCACCCTAGAAAATCAAAAGGGTACTTAAAGTTGCTAATGTGTGCAATATACTGGGGTCTCTCAGGATGAAGCCTTCAGCAAGCTTAGATTGCAGAGAGGGACCTCCACAAACAGTTAAGGATTTCTGTCCTTAGACTGGCCTAATACTCTTCCACTGAGATCCTCAGACTTCTAAAGTTTGCAGCAATGTCTGGAGCTGGAAAAATCCTTTCCAGAGCTGACTTTGAGAGATGTGGTTTTCTGTAAGTATAACAGAAGTACACTCTGAATATTACAGAACGGAAACAAAAGTATGAGAGATGGCTACGTAAGTGAACATTAATGGTTACTGGTAACATCAGCTTCAGTTAGAATGAACAACAAGACAACATTATAAATGAAAAATTAGTTTTTATTACAAATGTTTAGTAACAAGTAATTCTTTTTCTTTTTTCTTTTCTTTTTTTTTCCTTTTTCTTCCTAAACCTAAACAAAGTCAGAAGCAAACAAGAAATTGCTCGATGAAAATCTTACTGAAGGTTAACTTGTCAGTAGTTCTATCAGATTTCCTGCAAGTCTTGCTTTTAAAATGTCTTATTTATTGTGCTATCTGCTTTCCTTTACAGAGATGCTCATCCTGCAGTAGAGATGTGTAGCTATCAACATGGATGATTTGATTCATTTGTATAAACAGGAGAAAGAAAAAATAAGTTGTATCCATCTCTTAATATGAAACCTATTTCTCTGTATTACACTTGCACATAATTTAGAGCCCTATATGCTGGCTTCTGAAGCCAAAGACAGCTTTTACACTGACTGCAGCGTGCACTGTCCCAGAAGGGTAACACGAATAATTTCATATTCATTGGTGGAAGTGTTCTTTGGTCTCAAACTTCCTATATCTACCCAGGTTACAGTGTCTCAGAAGCTATTTTTCATGCATTTTAAGTGGCTTGTTTCATTGTTTTTTATTCCATGCCTTTCAAATTTTTCTCCTGCATGCGTGTATACAAGTGCACAAAATTTACACAAATCGTTTCTATGCAGACAGATCAGGAGTGAAGAGAGGATGTCCTTCATCTTCTGAGACCTTTCAGATGTCAGACTGCAACACCTCTAGTCTGAAATGGCCTTTTACTGTAGTCCCCCTGGATAGTTAATTCATATTTAGCGCACTGCATTAAAAAGCTTTCAGAATACACAAAATATGGAAATTATGATAATTATATTACATTATACATTACACTGTAAAGACATTATTCAAAATCAAAGCCCTTTTTTGGTGGGAAAAGTTTCAGAAAATAAGGGAAAAGAAAGCTGCTAATGATGCAAGCAGTAGTGTCTGGACAATGACACTTTGCTTAAAAGGCACACCAACAAAAGGCAAGTTAAGTTCCTCTCCTGATAGCTTAAATCTTCCTGTTCTATATTTCTGCCTATACATAGATACGTATATATATACACACACCAGAAAGTTGAGGAATTAGAAATGAATTTTAAATAAATAAGGACGACACTAATGGGGGGGTTGCTGCTGTTATTTTTTGCTGCATTATGATTATAATCTAATGATACGAAGATATGATTATACTATTTTTTACTTTACATCATTTCATTGTATAAATGTGAGGCATAAGACTACAAGGTGCATTTATCTTGCCTAAAGTAATTTTTATGGATCTTCTGTGTTCTTGCTTCTTAAGGGATGATCATTATTTTAAGAAATATAAAAAGAGTTGAGGGTAAGGATGTTCTAATAACCACAATTAAAATTTATTTGACTCTAGGGTTTACAAATTAGAGCGTGGCATGCACGCAGACACACACAGAGAGTGACAGTGACAACAATGGCTGTAATACAGCTCAAAACCAAATACTGGTCCCAGCATGGCTGTAATACACTGATCTTTTAAAATCTTTTGTTTTCCTTTTGCATAAGCTTTATGATATAATGCACCATTTCCAAAATCTGCACTGTTCCATCTAAATGGTCCACATGACAGTAAATGTTAAGAGGTATGAGATGATTACTAACTTCCAGAAAACATTCAACAGAAGATGCCCATACAGTAGTCACGATTAAAAGCTTAACAGCTGGAGGTTGAAAGTAAAGATCTTTTCAGCTGTATTGTTTAAAAAAGTATGACTATCACAGTAAAATTAATTACACAAAAGGCAACAATTGTAAAGATTGCAATAGAGAACACAGTAGATTGTTCAGAAAGTGGATCACATTTTCGGCTAAGTCTGAAATAGTTCTTGCAATGTTGTAAATTCTACCTACTAGATATCACACAATATAAATCAGACAGAAGAAGTTGTAAAAAGATATTAAGAGCTTGGTCCTGCATTTCTAATTCCACAAAATCTACCACAGAAGACTACAGGAATTTTGAATGTTCAGTGACTGCAGGACAGAACCCTCAGAGGACTGCAAAACATTGCTTCTTTTCAGGACTTACTATGTATAAGTATTCAACTGATTTTCTTTGGCTTTTAAAGTACTATCCCTTAATGTCTATACTGTGAAACCAAACCAAACCCAAACCACTAATAACTCCCCTCTCCCCTCAAAACAGTGCTAAAACATTAAATGAACCAAAAAAAAAAACAAAAAAACCATACCCAGAAAGTGTAGCTGTTACTTCATTATAAAACTATGGTGCAAAATAGGGATTTATACTGGTCAGAATTGCAATAGCAATTGAAAATTTACACTGCAAGCATTGCTTCTCCTGAATAATAGAAAAATCAAAACCAATTAGGCACTTGTTTTCTTATTTAATGAGAGATCATTCAGTGTGCATAAAAATGATAGAAATATTCTCTAAAAGGATGCTCTCTAGTGTAACAACTGTATTGCTCAACTACAGCCACAATCCCTGATTCAGAACAGAAAAACATGTGCTTATTATTTAGTTTACACTAAAAACTCTACTGATAGGAATGGACTGAACACATGTTCAAGTGCTGTCCTGAATTGGGACGCTTGCTGAAATTGAAGTTTTAAAAGACAATATAGTGGTGAGCTTCTTTTCATTATACTGCAATACTAATTTTATCTTATCTGGCTCTGCTCTCCACAATATTATCCTAATATTTCCTAATAAAAAAAAAGAAAACAGGCATAAAATAAATAGGATACCCAAAGATTACATAATAAATATGCTACTAAGTGGGAGGAAAATATATTGCAACATAAGGCTCTGTAGTGTTGCACAATCAAGAAATAGTTCCAGGTGCTCCAAAACACAACTCCTAATGTACAACACAAAGTTACCACTATACACCTGAAAAAGATTGGGAAGTAACAGATTAAACTTCTATTACATTAAACATCTGAAAATATAACAAGTGGTATTGTGTTTCACTGCCTTTGCAGAACACTATGTGCTCTTTCACTGCTCCAATTGTCATCGTTTGTGAAGGAAAATTGAAAAGATTGTTTTTTCAAAACTGTCATAATAAAATTCCTTCAGACTTACAAAGTTACCAGTGTCCACACTGACTCATAGTATTATCTCAAAGTAAAAAAGAAACTCAGAAATTTTGTTGTCTCCGCTTCTTAGCATCCATGGCGTCTAGGATAGGTTGCCTCTTTGCAGTATACCTCTGACGAAGCTCTTCAATTTCTCGTTCCATCATAGGGTCCAAAGCCTTTAATCTCATCTGTAATTCTTCTAAACTTAGATTCTTTAACTGTAAAGCAACCAAACAAGCAAATAAACAAACAAAAGAACAAAATAGATTAAAAACTATATAGAACAAAAATGAAAACCACCTTTCATAACCCTATAATTTACAGTTGCAATGTGTTTTTACACACTGTGTATGTATACATATATATATAGTACAGTTAATAAAAAAAAGAAAAAGAAAAACTGAAACACTTTGCATACCTTGTAAATAGACTGCAAATAAATATAGACCTGGAGTTAAACTCCTTAGGCTGAAAAAAATGTATGCCATAGTATACAAGATTATATTCACACACACAAGTTATATTGCTTAATCAAATACTTCTTACTGAATTCTGCCTCTCATAGAAGCCTTAAGACATAGACAACTGCCGTAAGTAATAGTCTGACATATTTAGAGGTACTCTCTGATGAGAATGACAAGACACCTGTATTCCTCAACCAACTGCTGCCAGAACCAGTCAAAGCAAACTGCCAGCAGGATGCTTAAATAATACATGAAATAATTTCCTGAATTCATGGGAGAGAGTTACCTTTGACCACACTCTTTTCTTTCTAAAAATATTTTCTCACAACGTTAAACGGTTCATTACATTTCACTCATTAAGAGCAAATGGGTCATATAACAAGTAAATCACTGGCTTGCTGGCTGCTGCAAGTAAATGCTGGGATGTCAGCAGGCACTGGGGCATGTCAGGCGTTACTGCCCCATCTGCTCTTGCAGGGAAGGATCTACATTTGAAGTATCTTCCTTTAGCTGGCCTATGTATTTTTTTCCTGAGGAAGCTGAGTGACTCTCTGCATTACTCTCTCTTGTCAGAACTGCCTATGTGCCAATTACTCTTCACTCAGTGTGATAAATATCAACAGATTTCAAACAACACAAAGAATTTCATCCTAGGAAAGGGACAATCTACATTTTGTTTGCAAATATGCTGGCATTGCAAACAAGCACACCACCTAACTCAGGGAAAAAAAAATTCTGAATCCACCTACTAATGAGTCAATGCCTAGTTTATGAATCCAGGGCAGTCTTCCATCAATACCGTCTGATCTGCTTTCCCAGAGGAATAAATTCCTATTTTGATCTTTATTTTCATCAGCTTCTGAGGCATATAAATAAGCAACACATATTGCTACATACAGTCCAAACCCCAGTGCTATGACTTCTACAAATATACTACAATGTACATAGTAAACAAATAAATTGAAGTCATAATCAAGAGAGAGTGGAGACCAAACATTCATACAAGAGCATATAGAAAAAGACGCCCATTTTTATTCAATGCCTTTTTAACAATAAGATTCCTATGACGGTGAGAATGAAAAGCCAGAAGGCAAAATATCTTTCAGGACCAAAGATCTCAGACCAGTATCAGGTTCAGAAACCCCACATGGCTCAGCAGCTCATCACCAATGTCTGTCTCTGCCAAGGACAAATGGCACCTTTTGCTCCTTAGGAGGGAAGGAGTTGCCTCCCAAATAACTAAATATTGTCTAGTTTGCTACATTTCTGCCATCTGACAAATGCAAGACAGGATGGGGGAAAGGAATCGTAAGTCCTCAGTCACCTAGACTCTTACAGAAAAACACCTTTCCATTTTCAGAAAAAGAAAAGATTAAAAAAATGTTCTCTATTTTTTTAGCCAATTCGTAGATGTAACTGGCATATTACAGACACTTTTCAGTGAAGATATTCTTTAGAGGGGTGATGTGTCAGAGGGATTTGCAGTATTATAAGAAGAGAGAACAGTACCGATTCCCTTCTTTAACTGATTTGAAGCAGCACAGATGAGAGAAGCAATAAAACTGTTTTTTAGCATGTCTGAGAGGAGAAGGATGTTCTGTGATTCTATCATTTGTGGCTCCATGGACTAGCAACCGGACTAAGAAAGGCACCATCAATAACCACTTGTGTGGTTTGTGAGAAATGTCACTGATGAAGTCTCCTGTCTGTTTTGGGCCAGCCTGGGGAGCCACCTATTCCCTCTGAATCACCACTGTAGACATCAGGCTTACACTGCATATAACAGACTCGAACTCATGTGATCACATCATTATTCTGAACTGAAAAACATTTTTTTTTTTTTATAAATTGTCAGAGAAGAATGTGATGGGTGAGTTTTTATTTAAATTTCAGTCAAGAAACAGAGCCAGCAAAGCAAACAGAATTAAATATTCTTTAAGGATCACAGGCAGCTGGGCTGGAAATTAAAATATGAAGAGAATGAATTTTTAAATCCAGAGAATCTTTCAGAATGATCTCAGTCAAGTCACCCAGGGGACCCAGGGAACTGCAGTACTCATCTGTATGAACGGATGATGCTTGGGACACTCAGAGGAAGCAAATGACAGAAAATAGGGAAATTAAGAATCTGAAAACAGAGTTATGAATCTCATCTATCTGACATCAGATGCTGGTTTAGACAGGAGCGGTCAGAGAGCTCTACATACTACAGAAAACCACTTAATCACTTCTAAAAGCTGCAGCTCATTCTAGGATGTGTGTGCTTGTCTGCACACATGCACGTCTCCTCAGCAAATTTCAAAATATTTTTTTCTTGACTTCTATCTGTTATGGCTATTACCTTGTGAACCCTAAAGCTTGCAAAAGCACAACCATTGAATGCAACAGCAACTATATTAAATGAGATGCCCAGAAACAACTCAAACAGGAAACGTAATTATTCCTGTGTAATTTATTCCCCTGCATGATGAATATTTTGTTTCAATTTCTTAAAGTGATAGAGCTAGGCACTCTTATTTACTTTCACTTGCAAACAGTTCACAATTTAAGGTGCCATAACTGATTTCCCATGTAGTTTGTTGTTTTAATGACTAGGGCTACCGACACAAAGGGGAATTCTGTGCAAGCTACCAGAATTCAAAAAGGTTTTAAACAATACTTTGATAGCTTCTAAAAGCTGTAAGCGCAGTGGTTCAGTAATCAGGATATTACTTGTCTGACAATGACAGACTGTTCAGTTTCTGCCACTCCCAATAACAGAATCAATCGTGTCCTTTCTGAGATCAAATACCCACAATCAAACAACAGATGACAATTAGTGTCAACATGCTCCACCTCCAAGGCAGGGGCAGTCTCTAGTGAGTGGAGCTTCTGGAAGGCAAATGGAGCATTTGCCTTCACTGGGGATCCTTCCTATCACCTGGTAATCACATGGCTTTGGGAAAGCAACAGTCCAAATTCAAACTTACAGCACCATGTACCTATCAATTACATATAACAATATATGATATTCAGAAGAGATGTGTGTATCTGTTTTACACACACAGTCTTTTAGAGTGGCTATGCATACTCAGGTTGCCAGTAGAAAAAGTAGGTATGTAGAAAAAAAAACCCCTTTTCTTCTAAAAGGTGTATTTGTTAACCTAATAGCTAAAGAGTTACAATGTATAAGGGAGGCAAGGAAAAAAATACAAAGCAAAGCCAGATAACATCGAATAACTTCTTCTACAAGTTGACAGATTCTCAAGAGACAGTCTTATCCAAAGAAGCCCCAGTGAAATTCTATCATTCTCAAAGGATGTTGACTGCCTACAAAGAGACCAGCTAAAAGTTATCCTTGTGGAAGGAGCTCCCACTGGTGCAAGCTGAATGCCAGCAGCTCTTGTCTCTGCCTCCCCCTCTCCCTGACGTAGGGAGAAATCCTGGTGGAAGAAAGGCACACGAGCAGAAAGGAGCTCCATCAGCCCAAGCTTCCTGTGGCAGAATATCCTTTAAGCAGCACCAGCTTGAGCTGGAGACAACAGCACAGAATTGAAGCATACCTAATCCTATAGCTGGACTATTATTTTCAGTTACAGTCTTTGGAAAAGGCAACACAACCACACATTGCACACTCTCCTTTCAGGAGACAGAGAAGTGTGGAAACCTCATACACCCCACCTTGAACTTTTAGCAAATGGGACACCAATCATTTGCCTCCTGGCTCACTGTTCAACTTACTCATAATAGGGTTAGTTTTCCAAGAAAGGCTACACACAGAAGTTAAAAAGCAGCAGAATAGATTCAGAACCATTATCTGGGTTTTTAAGCAGCAGCGATAAGCATTGTAGCTAAGGAAAAAATAATCCAGTGCTATAATGCAAGGTAGATGGATTGTAGTGCAGTCTACCATTTCATCAGAGGAATATTTTCTATGCAGAAAACATTCTTATTCTGGTTAATACTGGCTTCAGGTTGTTTGCTTTTTATTATGTGTCTTCAAACAGTAACACAAAAGGAATTTTTTCCTCTCATACTGATGTGGTCATCTCTCAGAACTAAAGTCCAGCAAGAGAAGTGCAAAAATTTTTTACTTTTTTTCAGTCTAACTCCTTGCATCCCAGACAGACCAGCTTCATTTGGATTGGCATTTTCAGCAAACCAAAGAATAATTACTCGCAGTCAATACTTCTGCTTGCAGGAGGACCCACACCATACCTTACATATTCTGTTCGCAATCCTGGTCAAATCATATTGACGAAGATTCACGCCAAAATGGGCGATTGGAAAATACACATGCATTCCCATCTACAGGCCAAAGTTCTCTAGTAATAAGGTGAGAAGGAAGGAGATAGTGTACAACCAAAAATGGACTCTCGGAAGTCATCAAGTCAAGAGGTGCAATGCAAATCCTGCCTACCTGTGTCCAGCACAGGAGTCAGGAGGAAGGAAATGTATCTGAGACACTTGGTGCTGCTTGCAGACCATGAATTTCAGCGAAGGGGTCTGGAAAAGAGTCTGGAACTCATTAACTAGACTTGGCCAGCACATATCCGTAGCCATCCAAACTTTTCAGGGGGCGAAATCCAAAGTTTTGGTGGATGTAGCACACTATAATCTTAATCCACCCTTGACAGCTAACAGAGGTAAATAAAAGCTCTAGGCCTGTGATGTTTTCAATATGATAAAATTAGATTTCATTAGTAATTCCATAATGCATGAATTACCATTGCAAACCTCCACTCTATCAAACCAAATTATGGAACACTGCCATTAAGCTGGTGCAACGAAAACAAGCAAATGTATTCTCAGGTTCTAAATTGTTAAGAAAATAGATATTCAATCAAAAAGTAATCTGTATCAAGTTTGTTGTGTTTACTTGAAAAAACAAATTCTTCCTAGCAACTGCTTAAATGAATCTTACAGATGCAACATGCCTTATTAGAGCCCTTTGATTAAAAAAATATGTATTGTTAATACTGTATTCTGAGTCATCTATTTTCCCATCTGCTAGTAATTCCTACAATATGAACTATCAACAGAATGGCTAACAACAATAATTTTCTATGGCAATTGCAAAAGTGGGTTGCCTATAGCACTTTCTAAGATTTAACCAGTGCATGCCTTGGATTGTTTTGCGTTGTTAGTGGCCTCGGGTAAGAGAAACTTTCTTTCCACTGTAGCTGTTCCTTTACCTTTGCTGAGCAGTTTTCTTCACTCTTACAGAATGAGGTCCACCGATGATTTCAAAATCCTTTTTACTAATATAAAAAGTTAGACCTGAGTCAGGATCCAAAAGACAAATGGTGGGCCTTTCCAACTAATTTTTCTGGCCTACGAATTCACACCCAAAACCCAAAAGCTCACTTATCTGGTAGTTTTCTTAGCCCTGCATGCAAGGAAATTTGCCACAGTTACTGTCATCTGCTCAGCTGCTCCCATGCAGCAACAACGGGAGAACCGCTGTGCACATACATCACATCATACTGACCTGGTATTAGCAATGTCAGGCAATGACCCATTTGAAACACCTACTAGCCACACGTCAGAGCTTTGACCTGCTGTCATCCCTACTCTTGTTGTCACTAGAGTAGGCAAATCAGTCACAACAAAACGAACTTGGACGGGGAATGGAGTGAGAGCATTTATTTCAGTATGTTTGAGAAGTGAGTATCCTTGTTGCAAAACAGAAAATATGGGGTTATACAAACACAAAAAGGACCTCATTTACTATCACTGCTTTTGAAAATTTATGGGAGAGAAGAACCAGCAACCTAACATATAAAACCCAAACTTCATTCCACAGGACTACCTCAAGCATTTTGAGGGGTAAAATAAGCACATGACATTAACAGAAAATTAAACAGGGACAGCTTCACTTAATTTTAAAAAGTTGTTTTAGGGATGAAATTGTATATAAATGTTCCGTGATTAATTCCTGTCTTCACTACTAGAACCTTCTCTGTTCATATAACAAGACAAAGGTCAATCTCAGTAACTATTATCATTTTTCAGCTCTAGAAAGCATTTCTCAGCTTCATACAAACTTGCATTGAAAAAGCAAACCACCAACAGAAAAAAAAAAAAAAAAAAAAGGAATTTTCTATAGCATTAGAGCATACTATCATTTGCATATACCCAGGGCTTTTTCTTTAAGCACTTCAAGTACTACTGCCAATCCTAAAATTCAAAAATTATGACCTGGGTCCTTAACCTTCATTAAACTACCATAAAAAATTAGGTTCCTAAAATGACAATTCCTTGGAGGAAGGAGGTGTCTTTTTACTTCCTTTTTTATTTCTGAGTAGAATCAAAGCATTTCTGCAATTACAATGGCTAAGTAGTTCAGGAAAAAAATATTCTAGGAGCCTAAAACTTTAATGAGCTATCTTGACTACAGGAATTGAAATCTAAGGAAAAACACAAATCATCATGAAAAACAGTGTAAAAATTCATGATACTGCAACTCTTATATATTGCAATTTTACACAGTTCCTGAAAACGTCAGTCATGTAGTGTGTGTTTATGCTTTATCCTATCCTAAGCAGTTCAAATATCATTTACATTGTTTTTACTACTAAAGCTGCCGATGTTCATGCAGTTAGGGGTTTTATAGTTTTCACTAAAAGGGATAAGACAACATAAAAAGAACCTGAACATGGGCAAATAAATTGCAAACAATATATCTCAGAAAACTGGTACAAAATATCCATTCATAAGTAACTTTGAGATGAGTTCGTCAGTATCTGATTATAAATTTAATAAATAAATTTAATTTTAAAAGTGTACAAAAGAAAAAAAAGCGTACCATTCTCTCTCCCTCTTCCTTCTGTCATTTAGAGAGCATATTGTTACATTACACGCTTACAATTGAGCCTACTGAAGCACGACACTTTAATTTGCTATTGCCCTCTCTTTAGAACTGCATCATCCATCACAGACATTTTTCAAAATGACTTTTAGAGTATCACGACAAAAAAATTCACCGTTTGAAATGCCTTAGAGAAGACCTTGGTGTTTTTTAAATACTGTGATTTTCTATATTGGGCATCTCAAGCTACAGTTAAAATACTATAAATGTTTAGTGAAGTTCCCAACAGAGTAAATAATCTAAAGCTTAGGAAAAACACTCCATCTGGATATTCATCATGCTATTTAAACCAGGTTGCAGATATATCCACACAGTGCTGATAGCAAAGCAGCTACCACACCTGATCTAAAAGTACACAGGATCTCCCCCCAGCCCTTTCTGCTTTTCGGGGTGGAGGGGGGAAGCATGACAAAAAGCTTTTCAAATATAACCCACATAGATAAAAAGTTTTAAAACAAAAATGAGTTCTTTAGCTAGAGTTTTTAGTGTACTAAATATGTAGTAGCTAAAAGTCAGCATTTTATCTGTATTAATGTGTAGATCTCCAGGGCAAGCACTTATAGTTGTCCTTTGTAATTAGCTCAGCTATCAGCAGGTACATTACAGCGCACTCAAGGTTATAAAAGAACTATGTATCCCATTTCAGCAAATTTCAATTATCATTCAGCTATATAAATGCAAACATTGCTTCAACAGTTTTTTCAATCTATGGCACTGCCTCCTTGACATTTGATTCTTCCATGAGAGGATAATTTATAAAATGTTCAGAAAACAACATTTTTACATCTTTTTAAAGGTCTGTTGATCTACATGCAAATACAAGCTGCATTAACTACTGAGATACAAATGATTTGGGATCAGAACCAATTTTTAAAAATAAATTCATTCAGCTAAGACCACCAAACATACTAAAGATACAATAAAAAAATGAAAGATGTTCCATTTTTACTAAAATATTTTGTAAATGCAAATCTATATTTGGAAGTAAAGTTAAAGGCATAAATAATATGAAATAGAAGTCCTGAAGTTGAAAAGAAAACTATTAAAACCTACAACTTCATGAAACACATAATGATATCATTTAAAGCTATTTTACTTTAATAGTTCAGTTTAAGATGATATTAAAAATAAAAAGAAAAATTGCAACTCATTGAATAATCAGGCTCTCTGTAAGGCACACAAGACACATCCATGCACAAGTGAAACCCAGACCCAGAAAAGCAATTAACCTGAAGAGCAATGAAAGAGACTAGAAGAATTTTAAACTAAACCTTAAACCTCAAAGCCCTAATGAAGAACAATACACTTAGAAATACAGAATGTTCATACCCCAAACTAAAACAAAACCAGATACAGCACAACTAAACTTTCCTGACAGCTAAAGTCAGTGGGAGGACCGCCTCCCCCCATCCCAAAACGCACACACAAATTCATATCTTATTTGCCGAGGAACATTGACTTAGTTATATTTTTTATGACAAAGAAAAATCAGTTCAGTTTAAAATAGCCTATTCAGAAAGGATCTAAGAAAATAACATATCATCTTTAATAAATGGAAAAATTATAGACATACTGTTTGCTGGTTTTCATTTCATGCAGAAAGCATTCTAGCAGTCACGTCTGACAGCATATAGGTTTCAACCACTTTGGGTACAAGGCAGACAGGAAAAATCCTATAGTCCAGAAACTTGGGGTAATTTATAGGCAACAAATGCCAGGTTTCTTAATCACTAGGGGAAGGAAGACAATACAGCAGAAACAGCAAAAATCCAGCAAAACTGAGACATCAATTGATAGAGGCCTGCAAAACACTAGAAAGGGCAGAAGCTGAATGCAGCAGCTGGACAAAGCCAGGGCTAAGCAGAGAAGTTTAACCAAGCTGTTAGTCACAGCAGGGAGAAAAAAAGAGACCCCTGCCCTGCCAAAGTCACACAGAGTAATGCCCTGGGGACAGGGAGAAGAGGACAGCGGAGCCTAGCTGAGCGGAGCACGACATACGGCCTGCGGGTGCTGCACAGGGACCTGCAACGACCAGGGAGCAGGGAACAAGGCCCCAGTCCCAGATCATTGTCGTGTAATGACCGCTTGGATGTTACGAAAACTGATCAAAATCAGTCAGGAAAATTTCCTACCATCTTCAAGATCTGAGAATATTTTTTGAAAATCTCTTTATAGCTTAAAGGATATTTTAATTCTTCCTAACAACACTGCTGTTTTATTGAAGTCTTATCTACAAATCGGCCAGACACTGCAGAGTTTCAGCAGGCTCGTTAGAGTCAGTTTTTCTTTTGATGAAATGCACCAGCTCTGCATTTATGAAACTCAATTTTAATTAAACAAACAAACAAACAAATTATCAAATAATCTTTAGCCAGCCTGGTGAAATCCACATTACAATGGTCTAAATGTAGTACAGGCGGCTACTGTCTTGCTTCTAATCCAGACTAAATTAGATCTAAAACAAGTTAACAAATACAGAAACCGATAACCTATCAAACAGTATCACTTAGCCCGTAGGTTTTATATAATACTCAGTATCTTATCCTGTAAAGACAAGTAGTACACTACTCTCACTACAAGCAATATCCTAAGAAATATCCTGAAAGTATGAAAATACGGAACAAGATAATAATTAAAACTCATGAATCAAAAGGCCCATGTACCAAAAAGAACTAACAGCAATACTAAATAATAATAATAAAAAAAAAACCATCATCTTAATGAACAAGAAATGCAGGCTATCTCAACAATGAACAGTACACTTAAACATAATCTAATTCTATTCTCTAAAACACAATCCACCCCACGAAAAGTGTGATGCTTACTCTATGTTAGTGTAGAAACCCCATTCGTTTACTGAACAAGATGCAATGACTCAGTGGCATATTCACTTACCGTGTCCAGAACTGCCAAAATTGTTAGCCAAAGAAATACTTTATTATCAGATATTTTGTCTATGACTCAAACATTCATGTGATTAAGCCAAAAATTAGCTTTCTTACCTTCACAGTATTATCTCCTAGGAAGGTCTACAGCATTCAACTTACTCACTTTGTCTCAGAGTACAGAGCATTAGCTTGTTTAATCAGTTTTTTTTTTTTTTTATTATGATTTGCAGATATAGTTGTGGTTTATTATGATGAGGGAAAAACATTAGACAGAGCTAACCTCAATGCAAACAGGTACTGTGGAAGCTTTTGTGACAACATTGTCAATTAATCCCAGTCTCAATTCATAGCACTCACTATTCCACTTCCGCATCTCTGGACTAAATTACATCAGTTATAGAGCCCACAGCAAAAGAATGGTATAAGCTCCGCAAACCCTCCGGCCATATGATTTGACCCTAGTCTCAGTAGAAACCTTCTGGCCTCTCTACCCACTGCTGTTTTTCAAATCATCTTATGATTATCTACATTTTGGTTGTGTTTCACTTTTCTAGACTTAAAATCAGTGAAGAAAAGGAAAAAAATTGTAAAATCTTATTCATTGCATAGTGTATCAACAATGAAAATGCTACGCATACTGCACTTGAAATTGAGATGGCTGTAACTTCAAACCTAAATCCTTCTCCTGAAAAACACTGTTGGGAATCTAATCCAGGTTTTAAAATTGATTTAGCATTCATACTTTGGAATCTGAAGTAAAAGCAAGCGCCTCGTCTACATTATTTCCAACTCTAACTATCAGGGCAGGAAATAATGAAGAGCTCCTATCAAACTCCAACTCACACCAAACAATCCACCCAGTACATTCCTAGACCATATAAAAAGGATAAGGAAAATGTGAGCCAGACATATGCACTCCTCAAATGCAAGGTGTCAGTAATCAGACAAAAACTGTGCTCAATTCAGTCAACTGTTAACACAGCTCACAGGCTCATCTTTAAATAAAATTGTTTCACAACTGCACTTTCAGAAGTAATTAAAAGCCAAAGAAAAATTGATTTCAATTTACAGTGTCTTGTAAAAGCAGTTCAATTGTGAAGACCATCTTCAGAGTAGGGTTCTTCCAAAGTATAGACAAAAATATAAATGTTGAGGTTGTTAAATGCTCTTGCAATTTATTTAAAATGCTTCACCAGGTATTCCTCAGTTTGAGTGGCATGCTCTATTCAAAGACATAACACTGAACAGAGACAAGGTACAAATTAATGGGTCTGATCTCCTATTAAGTGTCATTGTTCAGAGTTTGTAAGAATAGAGAGGGTGTGAACAACTCCCTCATCACCAACAGATCTAATGCATATGCATGAGTACAAATGCAGGGAAACACAGGGTTAGTGTCAAACAGACTGCATATCTGTCCTGGACTTAATACTTCCTGTATTAAATATGAATTTAGCAATACACATGGATCACTTCTTGATACAGTTCTTGCACATATCTGGATGTGGACATTAGGACTTACTGTTGAAGAAAAACTACCCTCCGAAAAACACATAAACACACACTATACATTCTTGAATCGATGCTAATGAAATTCACCTTTTATAGCAGAAGGACTCAATAAAAAGAACATGAGTATCTTTAAAATGTTAACATCCTATCACAAGTAGAAAACAGAATCATATTAAGTAGTTTAAAAACTGGTGTTAACATACAGCAACAAATCTTAAGAACTGTAGAAATGCAATAATTGAAAGAGTCCCCAACAGTGGTCTCCTCTCCTCTCCCCTTTCCACCCAAAAAAGAGGGATATTTCCACTTGCAAACTCACATGATTTTCTGTGTAGAATCTACTAGTGACAGAGAAGTGGATTTTGGCTTTAAGCCACCATCTTCAGAAAAGCTGTTACGGTTTTGAATACAAACTGCCTTGTTGAACAACCACACATATTGAACAGTGGACCAACTAGCTAATTCTCTTCTTCAAGAAGAAAAAAGCTGCCAGATCAGGTTTGGATGGGCGAAAAATTATACCTCATTGTCTGCCTCCTGTCTTTGAGACTTGTACTGCTGCTGACACAGCTGAAGACCTTGCATTCCTAAGGTCTGAATCACAATGTAATCAAAGACTAGATGTCCTAGCATCCTATCATCATAGAAGTTACACTAACAATTTAAGAATGCTATAGACATGAATAAGGCAATGGCAGGGTTTTTTTGTTTGTTTGTTTTTTTAACACCACTGAAATGGTAAGGTTTTCATTATAATACTCCCAGTTAATCCCATCCACATATGTGCACACAGTTGAAATTACATATACTGTACACTTTCTGAGAATCACAACGCTGTAAAGTGAAATATATTAGAGAAAACAAAACATAATTTATTTTGGCAAATTATTATTACAGGTGAGTGTCAAATTCACCACAGGCTCTATTAAAAGGCACAATGAATGCAACTAATGACTTCAAAATACTTTAAAATTTCAAATATATTAGCAGATATTTTAAAGTAGCAACATAGCATATTGTGTATAAAAACCTGTGGAGCTGGTTCATCAGTTCATTTTTTTAAAATAAGTAATTCGACTATTTCCATTTTAACTAGTGATTCTGACTTTAAACACTCCTTTACAAGGTATTGGCATCTTGCAGTCCTCACCATTTCAATCTCAAACCATGTTCCTCTTTCCCCCCCATCTTTTGCCCATCCCCTCCATCTCCTCTTGCTTTAAACACAATCTTCTCTTGCTTTTGACATTAATATCTCCAAACATCTTCCATTCTGGGAGCTTGTGCTTACACCATCTGATGGTCTGTACCACACAGGGAACCCTAGTAACCATGAACTAAACACCTACTAACCTCGTTGTTAGAATGCCAGCAACATTTACCAGATCTTGGCCATTAGCATAACAATAGCAGAGAAGTTTCAATGATTTAGTGACTGTTTTCTCCTACTTCCAAAAACGTATTCTGTTCATACTCTCCAAAGTAGCATCACAGTGCGTAACCCCTTATCTAGAAGGCGCAACATGGAAAATTACAAGGTAATTTAACTTAATCACATTAATTTGCTAAACTATGCTGAACAAGTTTTATCTCTTGCTTAGCAACTTAATATCATGCAATATTTTAAAGGACCAATGTCGCTTGAAAATTGACAAATCTGCTATTTATTGTTGCTATAACAACCACAGAAAACTGTATAAGAAAATACCAAGCAATAAAGGACAAAATGCCATAGAAACAGATAAGAATAGAACAAGTTGTGTCGGCACTAGCCTTAAGAAAAATTTTACGCACAAACAAGTTCATGGATAGAATTATAAAAAGGTGGGGACACAGAAAAGGGCAGTTAAAGTGGGGAAATCAAAAGGTAGTTACATGGAATATTATCAATGTTCTCCAACAGAGATTACAAGCAGATTAGTTGAAATCTCTAAGAAAAGTAAGACACATTAGATGAAAATTTTTGAGAAAACATTCAGCAGAGATAATGATACCAACTCATTTCAGATTTTTTTTAATCTCTTGCTTATAATATTACCGCTGCGGCGTCACACTATGTAAATAGTTAAAAGCCCTCAAAAGCAGAATACAGTAATAGCTAAATTGCTGCCAGTTCTACATGGTTTTCTAAAATTCCCTCCAGCAGAAGGAACTAACAATTGACTTAGGAAGTTACAAAGGAATTCAAATGTAGGGATCTGTTTTCCTGTAGGTCAACCCACTACTGCACTGTATAATAAATGTAAACAAGAAATCATATCATTTCATCTCTGCTCCTCACCTTTCCAACGACCTTTTAGAGAAAACATCCTGGAGCCTGAATTTTGTTTGACATGGAAGTCATACAGGCTGGATAATATGACATTCCTACCTACAAGCAAAACACCTTTAACGCATTAATTTCTCCTAAAATAAAAATAAATGTTAAACAGATATCTCTATATCAAAGCTAGAATCAACACACAGACCAGTCAAAATCAAAGTTTTGGGTACAGTAGAAGAAATAATGCATTTACAGCTCTTTGTTTAAAGAATTAACAAAGTCAAAACTGAGCTTCCGCCTAGTAAAACTCCTTTTTGGATGTCATCCACTGACTTGTATTGAGAGCATAATCAAGAAAAAACAATTTCTTTTCACATCTCTCTCGTTTCAAAGAAGGACAAAAAAGCAGATGGGATTAAAATGGAGCTCAGACCAAAGATGGTAAATTTAGATTTGATTCTGCAGACATATGGAAACCATTACATAAAGAAGAGAATTTTTACATAAACGAGTTAGTTCAGGTGAGATGCAACTAAACCACAGACAAGAATCTTAACAGAAAGGACAGTCTTGATTTGCTGATAATAAAACAGCAGTAGATTTGAGGAGCAGTCTAAAAAAAGGATAGAGATTAAGGAAGCAGCTTCATTTTACACTTAATCTGATCTACTGAGAGGAGGTAGCCAAAAGGGTCAGTCCTACTGTGTGAAGCCCTCCGGCTCCTGACTGCCTCCTTCATGAGACCCACCAATTCACAACTACGGGATGAGCTGGGAGAGTGGGGAGGGAGGACACAGCAAGGGGAGGCATAAGTTTTTTGAGCAAGCCGAACTGGCTCACCTCACTGGCTACCTGACTGCTCCAACCCGTACAGGGAGACTGCTCTGATCAATACATTGGAAAGTCACAGAAATGAGCAGGTGCCCTCTTCTGCCATGACCCTCCTGCCCCATAACCCCATCTCCTACATGCAGGAGGAAGAGATGCCCCCCATCTATCCCGGCTTTCAAGCTACAGGGGTGAAGGTTGACCCACCAGCAGGCCAAAGACAACCTCAAACCACAACCCCCACCACAGCACAGGTATTAATCTCCATGCCTCTTCTCAGACACCAATTATTTTATTATATTTAAGAAACTTGTAGCAAATTAACTTCCTTTGAGACCTCCGCCTTTGCAGGAAACAGACCAAAAATAATATACAGCTAGATTGCAAAATTTTTCTCTGAGCAGTGTAATTAAAAATTAGAAACACCAACATGATTAAATGTTAACAGAAAACACATAGTAAAACTGAGCATCCCATTTTGGATAAGTATAGGTTGGGGGGAGGCAGTCATAAAAACCTATGAAAGGTCGTCATGCTTTCATGACAAAGTGAATAAAATTGATTTTATACACTACAACTACTAACGAATTAATCGTATAAAATATTTCCCCCAAAGCTGTGGCAACAAGATTGGTAGTTTCCTGAAATTCAGTCTGCAAGCAGAACTGCAAGCAAGTAATATAAATACTGCAGTGGGGGATTCTGCAGGAGAGGGTTGGGAATGAAAACAAAGGCTTTTCTCTCTGGTATTCACATCCCTTTCGAAGAAACACAGAGATTGTGTATTCTCAACACGTTTTAGGATTCATGTTATATTTGACAGCAGAATAACAAAACTGCCATACCTATAATAAAAATAGCAAGGGATCTCAAAACCAATCAAGCTGTAAGTGAAAACTGAACACAAGCAAGCAAAGCTTTTTTTACCAATTATTTCTTGTGGGTTTGGGCGTTGGTAAACTTCTTGCTTAATTCAGGAAGATTTTTTTAAATGCAAGATACACACAGTAAATGTTGTGGTATGACCATCAGACATCAGCAACAGACTGTACCATGCATGCTTTTGGAAACTATTTTTTAAAACACCATCTTACAAAATAAACTATTGTAATAGTTTCTTAAGTTTTTACATATCATGATAATATGAACTAAAAATATCATGAGAAAAATGAAAAGAGAATAAAGGCAATAGAATAAGAGTCTGGTACCATTGATTGTTTCATTCTCTATACTAATTTGATCTCGCATTACAAAAAGAATGCAAATTTTGCCTTAATAGTGGATGTAAATGGGGATCCAATCAAACACTGCAGTTGTCATACAACAACAAATTTTCAAACATGATCTAACTGATCAAATGTATTTCTTAAAAGCCTTCACATCCTTGAAGAGGAAGAAATACTGTCTTTAAAGAAAAACCTTAGGTGTCACTGGCAGTACACTGACAGTCTTTCCTTTATGTTGCTTCAGCATTATCACAGAAGACCTGCCCTGCTTCAATTAACTGCTTGGGCAGCCCATGGCTTAATCTGGAAGCATTCAAAAGCTTTCGGGAAAGTCTTCAGTGACTTGGTATCACATCTTCTCACCACTGTGCAAAAGCATCACTTTGTCTTTGCATTTTCATCAGAGCTATCACAAGAACTGCAGACTCTGCTATTCATACACTGCTTTTAAATTTGTGATGTTTTTGGCAATCTTAACACTTCAACAAAAATGTTTTAATTAAAATATTTCAGCGATGAAATTGCTATTTTGCTTTTTACCATATATTTTGCTCAATCATTAAAAACAATGCAACTAATTAGAATAAAAGCTTAAGTCACGATCACAGTCTCATCAGGGAACATTTCACCAGAAAGTGAATGTTCATAAAGAAATTCTCTCTACTGTAAATTAAAAGGCATTTGTGGACCTACCGAATATATATATACACACACACACACACAGGAAAAAAAAATCTGCAAGTATAACAAAATAAGCTACCGCATAGCCTACAAAAACTTTCCAAATACTGAGATTTTACAACACTGCAAGAAAAATGTACCTTACTCCTGAAGTAATTATACTTTTTACTGGTAATGACTAAAACATTTCATACAGTTACTTCATGCTATGAAACACGTAACATTGAGGTCAAAAGGTGTTACTAAAATGATAAGCATGGGCTCTTCCCAGCCTAAACTGGCAAACCAAAGCTGGCGGGGAAAGGGAGGTTTTTATTCACTGCCATCCAGGGCAGCCCATGGTTCAGGACCATGTGATGAGCTCTAGCAATACCTAAGCCATAAGGCAGAAGGCTTTTAATGAAGCAAAGTTTGAAGTGCAGTCAAATTGAATTTAGATTCTCTGTATTACATCATCGTGACACACGTGTTTAAAGGATTCAACTAATTTTGGGTGACTGCTTTGAAAATTTCAAAATCAGAACAAGTCTGAGATGGCTACTACTAATGACAAAGCTCTGACTGAGCATGTTTCAGTTCAGCCTTTAAAAACAAATAATCTAAAAGCAAATATTTCTTAACATAAGCCTCCCACAAATAAAAACTGAAAGCCCTTATATACTCAAACATGAAGTCACTTAGTATTCTACTCAAGAAGGAAGAAATAGAAAGGACATTTTTGCTAGCAAAGACAGAAAGCTCTCTATTAATGATTCCTGTGATTGTCCATCTAGATATGAACTTCCTAAAGCATCAGTGCCAGCATCAGACTTCCTACCTGTAACATCACTATAAGTGATCTGCATCCCCAAACAACACTAACTGAACTTAAAAAAAAATAAATAAATAAAAATCTGGTTTTCAACATACCTTTCCATTATAAAACTGAGTACATGCCTCAAGGTATCACAAATAAGAAATTATTAACAAAACAAGAGCAGCAACAAAACACATTTCACGAGAATTTACATAAAAGAAAATGCAACGCCACGTTATCATTGTTTATGTTAATTTGCAGATCACATTTAACAATCTAAGACATTTACCAACCTCCTGAGATGTTTCCTGTAGATTGCCCTAAACTGATATAAAGTCCTGCTGTATTTACAGCAAAATTCTGTCTCTTGCTTACTTCACAAATGGACATGTCTGCTATTAACAGAAGTAACACAAAGCAGCATTTTTACTCTGCATTTTTTTCCATAAATCAATGTATGTTTTCTTCTACTGTATGAATGTAGCAAAGATTCAACAGCAACCACCAGAGCAAGCAGAAAAACTCCCTTAGAGAATGCATGAACAACCTGCGGAAAAATATGTAAGACATTACACATACATAAAAATGTGTATGTCCATGAACGTATCAAACACAGCAGTTCAACTTAAATTTCACCAAAGGTCAGTTGTGATCATAGACTGCTTGGCACTAAGTACCATGTATTTACATGAGTACAAGCCGACCAAAGCATGAAGTTTGCTGGCACAGTCAGCTAAAAAATAAAAATAATAATATTAAAACATATGGATAAGGCAGCCAGCTTTCACTTCAATACTTCAATACACAAACCCATACAAAGTCCTTGGCAGCTTTAAAATGCCTTTTTCTTTCCTTCCTTCCTTCCTTCCTTCCTTCCCTTTCCAAGAATAAAATATTCTTTAAGCTATTTCCCATCATAGAGACCAAAAACATGCTTTCATTTAACTTCAGGAATGGAATGTGTCTTATTTTGATCTTTCACCTTTGTTCAGTTGAAGAAACTTGCATTGCTGATAATAAGAAGCAAACCAGATCTTACTTAAAATATGATTTATGCTACGTTTGTATATTCTCAGGGACACTGCATTGCAAATTGATAATTACTTACTTTTCTTTTCTTTTTTTTTTTAAAAAAAGAAAGATGTTTTTAATGTAGTTAGTCTTGCAAAGACAGCTGGCAGGATCACCAGCCTCCGGAGTCAGTAGTTTCATACATCAGCCACTCATTTTAATTTTTAGCTGAAAAACTCTAGTATGCATCCTATAAATCGTGGCCTGGTAATAGACAGGGACATTCCCATGACTCCGGCACCAACACTCACTTTTACGAAGGGGACTGCATATTCCCAGATAGGGAATACAGGAGCTGTACAGTTACAGACCTGGCATGCATAGCCGTAGGTGTATGTATGTAGACCCTCTTTATTCCAGTGCCCTGTGGATCCCAGCACAGAGAAGTGTGTGTGTATGTGTGTGTGTGTGTACACACTTCAAAATGGCCACAGAGAGGGAGTGTGCCAGCTTTACTGCTCAGTGCTATATAGCCCCTGGGCTGAAGGGGTTGACAGCTGAGGTAGTTTACAATCAATAACAGCATCTCTAACATATGCTGTGGACTGCTCCAGTGCCACACAACCCAGGTACATCCGATCACCTTTGCTTTCTTTTTGAGATGGGCATTACATATGTCAGTTGCTTTGTTTTGCAACTCAAGAGTGGAATTATCATGTTCTGAGAAACTAGTTCAATGGTTTGCCTGTAGGTTCCAAGAAATTAATACTTTTGCGGATACAAGAATGTTGGGACAAACTGCAAAAATAGTGAACATTTTACAGTAGGAAGTAAGATTAAGGCAAAAACAAAGGCAATAGGAAAACAGAATTTGTTATGTAGCAGTACACAAGGGGAAGGCAAAGCTATGTAGAGAAATAATTTAGAAACTTATGCTGTAATCTGACATGAAAATGATTTCAAACGTCATTACATTCCCATAACTGCAACTAAAACAGCCCAGGAATACCATGGCGATCCTTCCTCCTCATCTGGGAGTTTAACAAGCCTGAGTTCAAAAAGAGATAATGAGATAGAACAATTCGTACTTTTCTGTTTGTCTCATGCTGACCCACACTCTTGACAGTTTTTGGGCTTGTTGCACTTCTGGTCCTACCTCTACAGGAAGAAAAACAAGAAAAGGAATTTTCCAATTATTTTGTTTGAGCTTTCTGAAATTTCTCTCTCAGAAATTACAGCCTAAGTATGAGGTTCAGCAACTTGTTTCTGTTGAATGCATTTCTACAGGACTGTCAAGAACAACTTCACTACTCCTGACGGTCCTTCTGAGGTACCTGTCTTCAATTCCTGGTTACTTTTAAACAGAGCGAAGATGCTGATACAAACTGTGAAGAATAGGGGCCTCTCACTGACAAGCATTTCCAAGTACATTAGAGTTCTAAAGAAAATATGTAACTCTAAACAATCTAGTTTTTAAAATTTCAACCACATAGAGATATTCGAAATACAAAGGCCCATGAAAGCAAAGTACAGGCCTTCCTTGTTTCACCAGAATTCAGTGAGGCCAAATACAAGTACAGTGCCTCCAAGTGACTGATTTTAGAGCATGGACTTCATTTTCTTAATAAGTAAATAAATAAACAAACCCAAACCTACCAACAGCATCTCCAGTGGAAATCGCAAAAAAAAAAAAAAAAAAAAAACCACACTTGTAACTTTTTAAAACAAACACTAGCTTAAACCTTATGCACCTCTGTAGCTCCAGGCAATTTTAATTTTTGAAGACAAAAACAAGGGATTTCACTTGCATATATGAAATCTAAGAAGAACCATAGAACCATAGAATATCCTGAGTTGGAAGGGACCCACAAGGATCATTGAGTCCAACTCCCAGTTCCACACAGGACCACCCAAAAATCAGACCATATGTCTGAGAGCATTGTCCAAACGCTTCCTGAACTCCGGCAGGCTCGGTGCTGTGACCACTGCCCTGGGGAGCCTGTTCCAGTGCCCGACCACCCTCTCGGTGAAGAACCTTTTCCTAACACCCAGCCTGAACCTCCCCTGTCGCAGCTTCATGCCATTCCCT